>BCLH01000770.1:4532-18599 GCA_001602315.1 Zoysia pacifica
CAGCGGCAGCGGCGGCCGCCTCTGCCAAGGCGGCCGAGCTTTGGCTCGCCGACGAGCCTCCCTCGGCCCTCGAGCCCAAAGGCGACCTCGCCGCCGGCTTCGTGGGAGAGGCGGCGGTTCCCGCGCCCTTGGACAAGTAGTTCAGGAAGCCCGCCTTCGCTCTTCGCTTCCTGTCGGTCCTCCTCGGCTCCGGCGCCGTCGTAGGGTTGGGCTTGGCCCTCCACAAAGTCGACGTCGCAGCAGAGCTGGTCCCGGCCCCGCCGGCGATCGCGGCCACCGGCGGACCCTGAATGACACTGAAATCAGCCTCCTACAAACGACTACGACCCAAACGAAAAAACTTGCGCTTACCAGCTGACGATGGTCCCGGTCGAGGGGACGCGGCCCCCGATTAAGGCCGCTCTCGGCATCTTTGAAGACGGCCGAGGTCCGGGCCAGGACTCCCTTGTCGGAGAGAGACCGGCCACAGAATTCGCAGGTCGCGTCGTTCGACCCCTCGTACTCCCCGAGGCTATGTACTGGACGGCGCAGCGGCATGATCCGACGACGCATGGCGACGCCGAAGACCGTCGTCCCGGTCAGTCTTTGGTCTCGGAGCCGCCGAATGGCCTCCAGGTGAGGTCGGATCGTCTCGACCTCGACCGCCGAAAGCTTCGACTTCCAAGACCCCGTCGCTCGGGGCACCAGGTCTTCGAAGGCCGAGAGCTGGGGGTCGACGTTGTCGATATAAAACCATGACCCCCGTCAGCCCTTCAACAAAGTCTTCAGGTCGACCTCGATATACTTCTGAGATTCTCGAGTCCGGAGCATGATGCTGACGCCGCCGACGCGTCTCTCGACCCCCGTCTCCTTCGACGTTTGGAGGCTAGCGAGGAAGAAATACCTCCACAGCAGGAGGCTCGGTCGGATCCCCAGATACGCTTCGTAAAGCGTGACGAAGACGACGGCGTGGAGGACCTCGTTCGGCGCCAGCTGGTGAAGCCGGGCGCCGTACTGGTTGAGTACCCCGCGGAAGGAACTGGAGACCGGCAGCCCCAGCCCGCGCTCGTAGTACGCCAAGAAGCTAACGATCTTCCCTGGCGGCGACGCGGGCACGGCGTGGCCGTAGTCGGCCACCCAGCCTGCCGACTCCTTCGGCGGGACCATCCCAACGGTGGTCCACCTCTCGAGCAGAGCGTCGTTGACGCACGATGGCTCCCACTCAGACATTTTGCAGGTGGCAGCAACGGAAGCGCGAACTACGGCGATCGCCGGACCTAGCGACGCTACGATGAAAAGCGGAGCTAACGAGCTCTTGCGCAAAGGACAAAGACAAAGCGAGGAAGCCGGTTGAAAACCCAAAGTTACCGCGCTCCTCCTTTTAAAGGACTCGGGCAGTTACAGCGCCTCCCACGAGCGGGCCTGGGCTGAATCTTGCCGTCTCCGACGCAGACGGAACGGTAACAATTACTCCAACAAGACGGTTGCCAGAACACGTCCGGCCGGCGACGTGACACGGGCGCGCGAACCGCCGCACCCACGACACCGTCCGATCGAATTCAAATCAACCGCTCGGATCGACCGACGGTTCAAATTCCTGGGCGGTCCGATTGCCCTCCGCGTGGAGGCACGGGAGCTGTCCGATCCCCGTAACCGTAACGGTGGATTCGAATAAGAGGAGGCGACCGAACGAAGCCCCCCACGTTTGGCTAACTGACAGCCGAGGCCACCAGGCCAAACCGGACGTTCGGGCGCTGATCACCGCCAGGCCTAGGCGCAACGCTGATCATGGGCAGGAACCGCATCGAACCGGTCCGACGTAGGCGTCTTACCAAACGAAAGACCGAGAACGACCTTGGCCCGGCCTCGAAGGTCAAAATGATGCGTGCACGCAGAACGAAACCCCTAACGATCGGCTAACCGACAGCCGAGGCCACCGGGCCAATTCGAACAATCGTACGCTGATCATGGCCCTGGCCTAGGCGTGGTGATGATCATGGGCAAGGACCGCGTCGAAACTGGCCCTTCCCAGTCATTTCGTGGAATGAAGAAACCGAGGCCAGCCTCGGTCCGACCTCAAACGTCGGCACTACCCCGTCAGCCCCTCGGATCGCCTCAAGGCTCGGGGGCTGGGCCCACAGCTAAACCCCTTGCGATCGGTTGACCGACAGCCGAGGCCACTAGGCCAATTCAAACAATCGAACGCCGACCATGGCCTCGGCCTAGGTATGACGTCGACTATGGACAGACCATGACAAAACTGGCTCTCCAGACGCCCTACCGAGCGTAAGGACCGAGACCGATCTCGGTCCGACCTTAACCGTCGGCACGACGCTTAGCCGATTCCTCGGATCGCCCCTAGGTTCGGGTGTCGACCCGGCGGAGCGGTTTCGATACAATCAACCATCGACGAATGGTGGTCCGCGTAACGTTTCAGCCTACGACCGACCCTTCGGGTCGCTCGAGGGCTCGGAGGCTACCCCTACGGGCGCGCTCGCGCGCACCTGTAGGAACACGACAAACCTCGGAAACGACCAGCCCGACGCCGCCTCAACCAGAGATCTCAAACGACGTCAGGCTTGGGGGCTACTGTCGGGATCACGTACTCCGGATACCTAACCAATCGCGCTCTGACGCGTAAAGGTCGGAGGTCAGGCGACACGGGTTCCGACCCCCCAGCCGCGACCTACGGCGGCCATGTCTTGGCCGTGTAGGGGCGCGAAGACCCTGGCCTCCTGAGATCGACCCCCGGGGAGCGACCCCTAGGAGGTAGATACCGCATTATGGTACATTTACTCTGATGGCCAGCTGCCATCTGTCCCGACGGGACGAGATTCACCACGGCAACACTCCAGCAGAAAGCTGCGACGGCTGCCAAACACAACGGGACAGCACTGTAGCCAGCACAGTGGCGTCGGACGAGCATCACTGTACCCGCCTGGACGGAACGAAATGATGGCGACAACGACGGGAGAGCCCACCTATCGGCGAGACGGCAGGTTCGTGTAGGACTCATTACTTGTAACCCCAGGGTCCCCTCCTATATAAAGGGAGGCCCGAAGAACGATAGAAACAACGGTCAAACATCACCACAAGCAACAGCCACAAATACACGAAAGACAAATACGAGCTCCATTAGAGCCCGGGGATCTTTACATCCTTTCGAGTAAGCACCCCTATTCGCCCACGTTTCGGGTCCTCCCGCGAAGAGAGGATCCCGTCTTGTAACATTGTCCTCGAGATAATCCGCTTTCTGGACGTAGGGTATTACACCGCCCAGGGTGGCCCGAACCAGTTAAAAAATCCCCCCGAGTCTTCTCAGACTGAGCCGTACAGAGTCCGAAGGCACACCACCCCCACGATCGTATATTCACTGTGTCGGTGGTCAGAACGCCGATAATATAAATCTACAGCAAACATCTACATTTAGCATCCTACAACTTTAGCATCCAACAGACCATACAAAATCTATCAACTACTATTTTGAATCGAGCCGGCAAAGGACAAACTGTTTTGTCATATATTGCAAGTAGCTGAATTTAAAAAAATTCGCAAGTTTAAAAATATGCAACCAAACGATTATGTAAACACTCTTTGTAAAAAAAGCATACAAAATACTACAAACACTTCCATAGTAATCCAGCCAGATTTGGCCTCTAGGACTCCTTAAAACATTACCCAAAATCGTCCCTAGTCACTGAAACTGTAAAATGACATAATGTGACAGTACAATTCCGAAGGTCATATCTCCCCGAATACGCAATGAAAAATTACGAATCACTACTCTGTGGAAAGGTATTGAAATTATTTACAACTTTCGTTATTAACACATTTTCAAATTCGGAATTTAAGATTCCCAAAACCGGGTTTGATCTGCTACAGCACAAACTAGTATAAACAGTACTAAGCCACAATATTAAAATACGCATAACTTCTGTTATACCCAACGAAATAATGCAAATGAGTACTCATTTTAAAGTTAATAATATTCTCTACATCTTTCTTTATTGACTCATGATCAAAATCCTATCCGAATCATACAGAATTTAAAAGTAAAGAAACGGCGGCAACACCTCACCTCTTCTACTACTGCTTGGTCGATTGAACAGGTTGATCGATGGGGACAGCAGGCACGTAGCAGCAGTGCACCGGGCGTAGGAGCAGCACGGAACAGCAGTGGGTGGCGGGGAATGCATGCAACGGTCGAGGCACGCAAGGAGATTGGCAGCCGGCGGCGGTGGAAGGAAACATGTTAAAATATTAGGATTACCTGTTTCCTCTTTTGTAATAGTGGGTTTAAAATGGGCTTTTGCTGGGCTTTTGTTTTATTTTATTTTGAGTTGTTACATTCTAGCCCTCTTAAAAGAATTCGTCCTCGAATTCTGCTGCTACTATACATACAAAGAAGGCAAACAAAACGTAAGTTGTGCAAATCTCGCCGGTCTCAAAGAGTTCGGGATACTTCTTGTGTGTATGCTCTACGTGCTTCCATGTGGCCTCACGTTCAGATTGATTTCTCCACGGGACTCTCACATGCTTGATAGTGTACGCGCTCTGACATTATCAAGATATGCACTAAGCCAACTCAACTATCAAATCCTACTCTACTATGATTGAATCTAAGTCAATCTTATGCTCTAGGTCATGCAAATACTTCTAAACATAAGAGACATGGTAGATACTATTCGCCTCTATCATGGATTCAAGCACAGGAAAGATAAGCTAAAATGTCAACTCGGCAATGACCTCAAATGGTCCAATGTATCTCAAAGCTTATTTGCAATACCAAACTGTAAAGTGCCTCTAGTAGGTATACTTTGAGAATAACTTATCACCCACATCAAGCTCGAAATCTTGCCTCCTAACATCAGCATTACTCTTTTGGCAAGCTATGAGCCGCTAACATACTTTTACGAAACTCCTCTATCTTGTCTATTGCTTGTTGGAACCAATCCCACCCAACTAAAGACCTTTCTCCTAGTATTTTCCAACACAACAGAGAAAAATATTGTCTATCATATCAAGCCTCATATGGTTCTATTTTAATACTGGCCTAACAGCTGT
Source organism: Zoysia pacifica (assembly GCA_001602315.1). Taxonomy (NCBI): domain Eukaryota; kingdom Viridiplantae; phylum Streptophyta; class Magnoliopsida; order Poales; family Poaceae; genus Zoysia; species Zoysia pacifica. The sequence goes on from BCLH01000770.1 coordinate 9,576, forward strand.
TATTATAAGTAATTTTAGCTAAAACCAAATGATCCTCTCATCTGCCCTTTTTTACAAAAAAAAAATACAAGCATGAAGCATATCCTCTAGCGTCTAAATCATCCGTTCTTGGCTGACCATAGTCTGCGGGTGCAATTCAACAGTATATGAGAGAACTATGTAAAACAAAGCAGTTTGAAGACCCCCAAAATTTGGACACAAAATCCGAGCCATGATCAGATTAGGCACACCATGAAGCCTCAACACTTCCTTCATATATGAAGAAAAAAATTCCTAGGCTAAATTAATTGTCCCAATTAGAATAAAGTGTGCTTCTTTAGTGAGTTGATGAATTACGATCTATATAACATCTCAAGGATAACAATGTAGACAAACAACAAAACCTACAGAGCGATATGCTCCCACTTCTATTCTGCGAATTTTAAAGATTTCAATAATTCTACAGGCCTCTTATGCTCTGCCTTCACCTACTAGCACACCCCACAACAAGCTACAGACTTAGTGATTTCAACTTTCACCCTCTCCCAACATAAATCCTACTGCAGATCTCTATACATCTTGGTCTCCACTGGGTGAACAATGTATGGGATTCTATGAGTTTCTCGCAAGATGTCTTTCTTTACATCTTATCTCTGTTATACACAAAGATATCCTCTACAACAGATCACATCATTTTCATCAATGCTAACTATCTGTTGAGGTTTGCCATCCTTATCCTTTTACAGACATCTTAAACTAAGCAATCATATTATTTGCCACATGCACTCAAGAATTGACAACTGAATGAGCATACAAGTTTCCTCTAGCAATACTAGCAAAGTATAACGTAACACCCATATGATCTATGTCTACAAACGAGGGCACCACCACCTTAAAAATGTCAGTCCAAATAAAGGCATCTAATACTAAATTTGTTGTCCTTTTGAGATACTAAATAATTATATCGTTACCCTTTATCAACTCAGGCCATCTTCATTGTCTCAAATTACTTCTTCTAAGTGAAAAATATGTTAAGACTCATATGATTAGTACAAATTTCACAAGATTCACCATACATATAACAACTAGAAGCTTTTAAGGCAAATACCACTCCTGCCAATTCTAAGTCATGTGTAGAATAATGTCTCTTATGCTTCTTTAATTGTCTAGTGCCACAAAGAATCACTTTGTTGCCCTACATGGACACACAACCCAGACCATTATGAGAAGCATCCGTACACACTGAAGCACTTGCCATTCTCTAACAAGGCCAAAATACCAATCCTTCAAAGTCTTAATGTTGATCTTGCATTTAGTACTCCAGACAAAAGAAATACCCTTCACTGTATGTCTAGTCATTAGCTTTGCAATACTAGATAAATCTTGCACAAATCAGCAATAAAAGTCAAAAAGACCCCCCCCCCCAAAAAAAAAAAAACTGTGAATCTCTATGACAATTAAAGGTCTCTTCCACTTAACCATGAAGCGATATTCTTAAGATCATCTGAAATGCAATCTTGACTGATTACATGAACACGAAAAGCCACCTTAGATAGCTAAAATGCACACTTTTTTAATTTACCATAAAAATTGATTCTTTCAAAGGGCATCTAGAAAATAGGCTAAGAGATGTTGCCCACACTCTCCTTCATATTTGAGTAGATGAAGATATCATTAGGGACAAAAAAAAAATCCACCAAGTACTCTAGTAACCTCCTTGTGCTTAAAGTGATTTTTTTTTCAATTGCTCTCATATTCTCCATTGCTCCAAGGCATATTAAGGCAAAGAATATTTATTCTTTACACCCACCTGATAAAGAATTACTACAGCTCACACATAAGCTCTTAGTACCACACATAAGCTCCATGAATAACACCATGCATGAAAGCACAAGGTGACTTGTTAAGTAAGATGTAACCCATTGCTGAGTGTAGATCATCTAGTTGTCTCTTTAAATCCACCTGCTCCTATGGAGCCATCTGACACAGAGTCTGATGGATAGGTTGTTATTTCAAATGTGATAATCCGTGCTAGCGGAATACCTGACAGCTTTATTGGAAACACATAAGAGTAACAACACACGACCCGCATGCCCTCTACTGACAAGATTGGTTGACCACTATTAGCCATATTAAAATGATTTTTTCCATCCCATGAAACTGAGAAAAAATAATATACCAAGGCAATAGGGTACTTCACAGCATAACTAACAAAGGTCGCTTCTCTAACTGAAGGTGCCTACAAAGACACTTCAGAAATTCCACATAGCAACTTGGTATTAAAAAAAATTCCTCACAAGAATGATGTCCAATACCTTAAAACCCTTGTAAGGAACCACCTAGGTGATGCCACAACAGGTTCCAACAACACCAAAGCTAGAATATCGTAAAATTTTTTTTACTTAAGCATTATCCAAAGGACAAGAACTGCCAACTAACACTATCATAATAGACTCGCACTGACCTAGCATTTGCTCTGTCGATTACACTAGTTTCTGCCTTTCAGTAAAGTCCAAACAGTGCCAACTAACAAGATAATATATCACTGTTTCATGTTTTCCAAGAAAACAATTTGTATTAACCATGGGAGGTTCTCAAAGTTTGTACTGTGAACCTACCACCACCATCATAGGATCTGTCTTAGTCCTAGTGACTCAACAATAGCCGACAGTAAGCTATAATCTTCAAAAATATATTGTTTGCTTCATATAAAAAATTATGCCATGCAACTTGTAAAATTAAATGAATAGGTGGTATAATCCCACTATTAAAGAATGTAGACCGTTAGCTAAATCACTCGGGTCTAGACGGTAGCCTTTAAGTCCACTAAAACACAAAGACTAGGTAAACAAGACTACAAAGCCACCGCCACTTCAAATTATACTTCTAGCATGCAAACAAACATCAAGCAAAACAACAGACATATGAGGTTTTATTCATCTATAAAACATTTGAAGCTATGGTCCGTACCCACTTTGACACCTCTATTCGTGTTTTTCATGCAGATTCTGCATGTAATTATCTGTCGGACTTACTTAGTCAGTTTCTTTCTGAGCAGGGCACCCTTGCCCAGCTTTCCTGTCCAGGGACTCATGCCCAGAATGGAGTTGCTAAGCGCAGGCATCGTCATCTCCTTAAGACTGCTTGCGCTCTCATGCTGGCTTCTCCATCCCTCCTCATTTTTGAGCTGAGGCTGTTTCCACCGCCACTTATCTAATCAACATTTAGCCTTCTTCTGCTCTTCGAGGCGGGATACCTTTTGAGCATCTTTGTGGCAAGGCGTCTGACTACTCGAGCCATCGTCTTTTTGGTTATGTGTGTGCTATGTGTTGCTTGCTCCTCGTGAGCGCACAAAGCGGACTGCTCAGTCCGTTGAGTGTGTCTTCTTAAGGTATAGTGCTGAGCATAAGGTGTATCATTGTTGGGATCCTGCTTCCTTGGCTGAGCCTTTATCCTTGTTACACTTTCCTGATGCTCCTATTGCGTCTTCACTTTTGGTGTCTTCTTTCTTGGCACCTCTTTATGTGGCGTCTTTTAGAGAGACACCCACCTTTACAGAATGTACGGTGGTTCCTTCTTCGGAGCTATCTGTTGTGGCTCCTGATTATACTATGAAGCCACCTGTGACTCAATTTTATTCTAGGTAGGTTGTCTCTTCTTCTGATGCTCCACCTCCTCCTGAGCCTTTGCCTAATGTGTCTTCTCCCATTGATACATCTTTTTTGACAGCTCCTGAGCAGCCTCGTTCTTCTGATCTTTACCATACCCCTCTTGAATGTGGTCATCGTATCCAGAAGGCTACTGACTTCTTCACCTCGACTGCTTATTCAACTTCGGTCCTTCCTTAGCCGCTTTCTTATCATGACGCCATTTTTCCTCAGGAATGGCAACATGCTATGGCGGAGGAGATTGCTGCTCTTGAGCGTACTGGTACTTGGGATCTTGTTCCACTTCCTTCGTGTTCGTCTTATCACGTGTAAGTAGGTTTACAAGGTCAAGACCCGCTTTGATGGTTCACTTGAGCGATACAAGGCTCGTCTTGTTGCTCATGGTTTTCAGTAGGAGCATGGTCATGTATTGACAAGACTTTTGCGCCAGTTTTTCATACGACCACTATTCACACCTTTCTTGTTGTTGCCTCCGTTCATCAGTAGTCCATCTCTCAGCTCGATGTCAAGAATGCCTTTCTTAATGGTAAGTTGCAGGAGGAGGTTTACATGCGACCACCACCTGGGTATTCTATTTCTGAGGGTATGGTTTGTCGCCTCCGTCGCTCTCTTTATGGCCTGAAACAAGCTCCTCGTGCTTGGTTTCAGCATTTTGCATCTGTGATTACGGCTGCTGGCTTTTCTGCCAGTAATCATGATCCTGCGCTCTTTGTTTGCACTTCGACCCATGGTCGGACTCTTCTCCTTCTTTATGTCCATGACATGATCCTCACTGGAGATGATCCTTTCTATATTGCCTTCGTTAAGGCCCGTCTCAATGAGACATTTTTGATGTCAGATCTTGGCTCTCTTTGATACTTTATTGGGATAGAGATATCTTCCACTCCGGAGAGTTTCTACTTGTCTCAAGAAAACTATATTAAGGATCTTCTTGATCATGCCTCTCTGGCAGATGATCGTACTGTTGTGACTCCCATAGAGCTCAATGTCCATATTTGTGCCACTAATAGTGAGCCTCTTTTGGATCCCACACGATATAGACATATTGTTGGGAGTCTCGTCTATCTTGGTGTTACTCGTCCTGACATTTCATACTCTATACATATTTTGAGTCAGTTTGTATTGCTCCTACCAGATCCACTATAGACACCTTCTTTGAGTTCTACGTTAGCTTCGTGGAACTATCTCTAGGAGGTTATTCTTTTCTCACTCCAACTCCTTACTGCTCCAGGCGTATTTTGATGCTACCTGTGGTAGTGATTCCTTTGATTGTTGGTCTTTCTCTGTCTATTATGTTTTTCTTGGTGGTTCGCTCATCTCTTAGAAGACAAAGAAGTAGAACGTAGTTTCTCATTCGAGTGCTGAGGCTAAGTTGCGGGATATGGCTCAAGTGTTAGCCAAGGTTACTTGGTTGCAGTGGTTGCTTGAGGACTTTGGTGTTTCAATGTCAGGGGCTACTCCTCTTTTGACTGACAGTACAGGGGCTCTCAGTATCTCTCGTGATCCGACGAAGTATGAGCTCACCAAGCATGTTGGTGTTGATGTTTATTATACATGGGCACAGGTTGAGGATGGGATTGTTGCTCCTCGGTATGTGCCTTCAGAGTTGCAGTTGACTGATTTCTTCATGAAGGCACAGACTCGACATCAGTATAGTTTTTTCCTCTCTAAACTCAGTGTTGTTGATCCACCACGAGTTTGAGGGGGGTGTTAGTGATATGTGTATAGGTTAGAGGCTTTCTGTGCAAAACATCTTTTCCCTGAGGGTTCTTTGTATATTTTTCTCACATGTACCTCTATATATTGGGGCCCTTGGCCTCTTGATGAATACATGTGCTATTCATAACAAAACCATTATCTTAAAAAAAAATCATGAGTTTTGAGTTATCTTGATTGAAGAAAATTTTGATGTCTATGTTTTTTCATATGCTTGATTTTCAGCCTGGTCCATTTGTAACAGTTAACATAGGTAATTTTAGTTAATCCTTATTGGACATTTAGTATCATATAAACTGAAATGGGATTTTAGTTGTGGTGGGGGGTGGCGATGGTCTTACCTGTTTTCTAAGAATGGACACCAACCATCCACATCTTGGGTTACCATTTTTAGTAATTTTATAACCTTGTATGGTGTGCATGCAACATTATCCCCCCTTTTTCTGTTAGGAAACCCACAAAAAAGAAGAGCGGCATAGCTCACAGTTGCCATCTTGTGGGCTCCTTTCCTTGATAAAAATCATTAACCATCACCAAATCATATGAATTGTTTGAATCCCTGCCTAGCTGAAGTGGGCATCCTAATCTTCAAAAATGAAATTAGGTCCTCTGGGAAACTTTATATGATAGCATAAATGTTAGTGATTTACCTATAATGTTTGCATTAGCGAGTTAAAGAAATGAACTAGATTCTAAGAGAGCCAATTGAGGTGAAGCAACTGAACTATGTTGTTAGTAGACAGGAACAACACTTCACTGGGTGTTGATTGCTTATCAAATCGATTGAAAGTTCAATGCTCCCTTTTGGTGGGATTTTGATGGATTGCTATTAGGATCACTTTTGTGAAGGGTCTATCTAATTGAACAGAATTGTTGTGTCCAGAAGCAACTAATTTGAGCATGGGGCTGATGCATCATCTACAGTGCCAACAAATAGTTTGCGCCGCTACTACAGGGTCCTAACAACCCTACATGCTCTGAAAAAGCAGAAAATATTCACGAAATGTGCCAGTGCGTGTCCGCATTTGGTGATTTGGTATATGAATAATATCTCTAGTCACTGCTATTTGAGGGCATATGCTTTAATAGGGTATCTAAAGAACATAAGAATGCGCGAAGTCTGAATTATGTCTAGAAACCGCTTTGCTCCTGTGGAAGTGGATTCATTTTATGGTGGGCTGTTTAATTGAAAACAGCTGATATAGATTCAGATTTGGTATTTGACCATGTTCTCATGTATGATGATTTAGTTTTAACTTAAGCAGGTGCCCCCATTCTGCACTAAGGTTAACAAAAGCGATGAGTCAGCTAATTACTTTAGTGTCGAATTTGTACAGTTGGCTTTACTTTCATCCGAGACCTAAATACACTAACATAGTATGATAGTACAGAAAAATAAAGGAGAAGCGTTACCCAGTTTGAAACCTAGGAGAATATGGGTCTAGCTCTCTGGCAGTCTAGAATTGGCTATTGGTTGCCGGGTCCACAGTTTGCAAGGAGGCTGAGAATCTGATAGTGATATGCAACTTCATGTGTGCCTACTTTGTGAACCTGACCGATTTCTTGGTCACCAGGGACCGCAGGTGATTCGATCTCACTCCTTCCTGCCAGGTTCTAAATAAAACTGTGTCACATGAGTTCGAAATTTTTCAGATTTATGAACTGCATTGTACTAGTAAGTAGGGAATGCAAATTCATTGATGTGCTTGTGACTTTCAGGTTCTCGGAAGGAAATGCAAAGGGTGCCGTGGCTGTTGTGGTTTCCATCCTGATATTCAGGAGCCCAGTAACAGTTGTGGGAATCACTACTACAAAAAGTTTATCTCGACACCCCTCCACCTCAAGTGCAGGCGATTGACAATTTTTAACCATTTATACTAAAAACGAGATGAGTCCTAGCAATAGAACCGTCCGCAGAAACAAATTGAAACAAATTATCAATTGTTTAAAAGATCCGCTTGCACTAAATTTTTTAGTGCAAATGGTCAATATTACTGGCCGCATGCACTGATCAGAAAATTTTGAAAAAGCTGCGCAGTACCCAGCTAACTCGAAGCCTCCCCACTCAGCGCGCCACCCCACACCTCCCCACGCCTGCCCCGATTAATAAATAACCCTCACCCACTTCTCCAGACCGCCCCAAGGGTCGCCGGGTTGGTGACGTCGAGCCGACGGAACTGCATGGAGCGGAGTCCCCTCGCCCAGAGCGCAGCGGCAGCCTCCCCGCGCGCCTCGTCCCGCGCCGTGAGCACCACGGTGAGGCCCTGTTCCACCAGTCGCGCCACCAGCGCGAGCCTGATCCCGCGGTTCGCTCCAGTCACCACGGCAACCATCTCCGCCGTCCACCACGGCGCCCTGTTATAACCACACACCAAGCAACAGCAACGCCTCATCGTCGACGGCATCTCCTCAGCCGCCTCCTCCGCTGGGTGCCGCGCCGCCTCCTCCATGGGGGCCGGGCTGCGCCGCCCTCTCCTCCGGCCCGCGCGTCATCAACGGCGTCCTCCACGCCGCGCCGCCTCCTCCGTGGGGGCTAGGCTGCGCCGCCCTCTCCTCCGGCCCACACGTCGTCGACGGCGTCCTACGCCGGGCTCTGCGCCGCCTCCTTCGCCGGGCGCCGTGACGCCCCTCCTCCGCCTCTTCCGCCACGCGCCACTTGGGGCCGGCTCGGCCGCCTGGGGCTGGCGCGTCCGCGCGCCGGACTGGTGCCAGCTCGGCAACCTGGTCTGGCTCGGTCCACGCACCGGACTGGGGCCGGCTCGGGTGAGCCTATTTATTTAATTCTATGCATCTCTTTGTGTAGACGTAATGTTATATGTATTTAAAAAACTTAGTGCTGTGGTGGATTTAAGAGATCCGTCTGCACTAAGTTTTTTATACAGACAAACTACTTAAATGCGTGTACAAATAGATAATTTGTACAAACTCACTAATACCAACGGAAGTCGAAACCGTGTGCAGAAACAGATTTAGATCTGCTTGTAAAAACCGTTTTCTAGTAGTGAATGTTAGGCTACGGGATTACAGGTGTCGTTTTGTATGGTGACACCAAGAAAAGGAACAAGTGAGCTGACCATTCGGTAATTTCTGTGTCTCATGCCTTGAAATCTTCTGATGGAATCATGGTGACGGTATGAGGAAAAAAGTAAGGAAGGTTATTTTTACACATGCTCCGGAGTTGCAATTTGAGCTCCTAGACCGCAGGAATTTGGATCTGGCCCCTGTAACAATATTTTTACACATTCAAGATATGCGATCAACTCTCCATTCATACAGGTTGTTGTTCCGAATCAATGTTGCTCTTGGTGTATCTCAATCAGAGTTGCCTTAACAAGAGTAATCGTGACAAATCATGATTTTGAGCTTACAAACTAGTAACAAATTGAGATAAACCAAGAGCATGTGCTAGTTTCAGGTTGTTGTTCCGAATCATTGTTACTCGAGCTTACAAACTACTCCCTTCATCTAAAAATAAGTATTTTTTTAGATTTTCAAACTTCTATCTTTGACCATTCGTCTTATTAAAAAACTTTAATGAAAATATTATTTATTTTTCAATGAAATGATTCATTATTAAAAGGACTTTAAGCTTGACTTATTTATTTTTGCATTTTCGTAAATTTTTTAAATAAAATGAATGGTCAAACAATGATTTTAAAAA
>BCLH01000770.1:29240-73973 GCA_001602315.1 Zoysia pacifica
TTTTGAAATCTACATAACTGCCTTTTAGATTTGCTTCGTCGTCCAAATGTTTTGGCAAGTTGCAACTATACTAACTAAAAAGAACTATGAACAACAGGATACATCATGGAAATTAACTTTGTTGAGAACTTCTCTTGTTTCTATTTTTAAAGACAAAAATTCTATGAAGAAGCTGGGATTAGTGGCAAGTTTAGAATGAGGCCACGTAGAGAAAAAAGTGGAATTATGAGAAAAATATTTAGTTGCAGGCAAGCAGTGACCAAACCATTTTTATAGCAATGAAGAGTGTTATTCATTTAAAAAGAAGTTTTTAATATTCATGGCGACAATTAATTTTTCCAAAAATATCTACTTCACCTTCTGTTGAATAGTAGCGCATGGAATTAGAATCATATGGCCAAAGAGCATCCTACTTTCTACAAAGGTCAAGGAGTGTACAACAATTAAAATTTGCAGCTACAAATAAGGTAGGATAAAATTTTAATGATCATATTTCCATGGAAATGCATCCACAAATATCTGATAGCTATTTTACTAAAAGGCATTATTGGAAGTGGCAACGACTCAAGCCATAGGTCGAGTTGGCCTCCTGCTCAAGGCACGCGCCACCAAGCAGTAACCTCGGACATCTCCATCATCGCCATTGGGCGTATTTCTACGGCCACATCAGGACTTGTTTGTGCTGTCTATGCCGCTGTGTTAGCAGCGATCGATGATCACAGGAGAATAGAGAGGGAAGAGATAAGAACAGAGCAAAAACAGAGGAATGGGGAGGCAGAGGATTTATTAGCAGAGGTAGTTTGTTACAAGATTCTTCCTAATCCTCTCTTTGCGGTTAAGCATGTTTATAACCCCTCCGTCACGCAGGACGACACACACGCTAATGAGGCTAAGCCCATTCAGAGCCAGCAATGCGCACGCTGGCCTTCTTGGCGCGGTTGCCTCGGCGCACACTGTCACCAGCTATTTTCGGACGATGAACAGTATCAGCGTTGTCGCCAGTTGTTGTTGGATAATCAGCAGGGCTAACATCCTCCCTCCTTGAAAACCGAACTGCTGCTTCAGGGGTTCAAGATCCTTCCATGTAGCCAAAGATTCAGGCATAGATGACCACTGAATCAATCCTTGAAGTCGAGTAGAAAGTCCACAAGTAGCAACCCAGGTCTTGAGCACTTTGACAGGAACTTGCAAGGAATGTGACATAGTAGGCAATGAAGAAGAGACTTTTGCACAAGATGTCACTGCTTTCTTTAATTGAGAAACATGGAACACTGGGTGCAACTGAGAAGAAGCTGGTAATGCCAACTTGTAAGCCACATCACCAATCCGAGCCAACAAAGGATAAGGTCCAAAGAACTTTTAAAGACAATTTCTGATTAGCACGAGGAGCAAGAGAACTCTGAACATATGGTTGTAGTTGCAAGTACACCATATCTCCCACAGCAAACTCTCGTTCAGAACGATTCTGTCAGCTTGGGACTTCATCCGAGCTTGAGCACGAAGGAGATGCTGACGAATGACAGCTTGCATAGTTTCACGTTCTTGAAGCCAATCTGCTAAGTCAGATACTGGAACAGCAGAAGAAGGATCAAGAACGAAGGAACGTGGAGAATACGCATAAAGGACTTCAAAAGGGGTCTTGTTAAGGGACGAATGCCAATTAGCATTGTACCAATACTCAGCCAAAGGCAACCACAAAACCCACTTATGAGGACAGGCATTAACAAAGCAACGCAAGAATGTCTCAAGACACTGATTCACACGCTTGGTCTGACCATCCGTTTGAAGATGATATGCAGAGCTCATGTAGAGTTGAACACCAGCCAAAGTGAAGAGTTCAGTCCACAATTGCTAGAAAAGATTCTGTCATGGTCAGATATGATAGTTGTTGGCATACCATGCAATTTGCAGACAGAATTCAGAAACACTTTAGCAACAGGTGCAGCAGTGAAAGGATGAGTGAGAGTAATAAAGTGGCTGAACTTAGTAATCTTATCAACCACAACTAGACTGCAATTCATATTAGATGATCGAGGTAGCCCCTCAATAAAATCAAAAGAAATAGCTTGCCAAGCATTAGTAGGAACAGGCAGGGGCTGTAAAAGCCCAGGATACTTGGATCGGTCAGGCTTGGTCTGTTGGCATACTGAACATGCTGACACAAAGGAATGCACATCTTTTTTCATGCCTCTCCAAGCAAAGAACTGCTTCAATCTTTTATAAGTCACTGGAACACCTGAATGACCACCAACAGGTGATATGCAAAGCTTGAAGAACCTTGAGCTGGCCTTGTTACAGCCCAACCACACTCGACCTTTATATCTCAAGAGGCCACTAGTGAAGGTGAAAGAAGGCACACCATCAGGTTGAATATACAGTTTAGTGATGAGTTCTTGAGCATGAGAGTCAGAAGAATAACCCTGAACTACCTCATGAATCCAAGAAGGAGAACTCACAGAAATAGACAGTGTAGCTAAGGAAGCATGAGGTCTGCGAGACAGAGCATCAGCCACAACATTATCCACTCCTTTCTTATAGATCACTTTATACTGAAGGCCCAACAACTTTGTGAAAACCTTTTGCTGCCAACAGGTGTTTAAACGTTGTTCATTCAGGTGAATCAGACTCTGCTGATCAGTGTAAATGATAAATTCACCCAGTTGGAGATAGCTGCGGCAATGATCAATAGCCAACAGAATAGCCAAGTACTCCTTTTCATAGGTAGATAAATCACATAATTTGTTACTTAATGGTTTGCTGAGAAAAGCCAATAGATGGCCATTCTGCAGAAGCACTGCACCAACTCCTTTTTCACATGCATCTGTCTCCACACAGGAAGGCTGAGAAAATTAGGAAGGGTCAAACTGGTGCAGAAGAAATGGCCTTCTTCAATACTTCAAAAGCTTCTTGCTGCTGAGAAGTCCAGATAAACAAGGCATGCTTTTTGAGTAAGGCAGTAAGAGGTTTAGCAATGCCTGCAAAATGCTAAACAATCTTTCTGTAATAACCTGCCAACCCCAAAAAGCTCCTTAGTTCCTTAACATTAGAAGAAGGCCAAGAAACAATAGCTTCCACTTTACTGGGATTAGTGGCCACACCATGAGCACTAATAACATGCCCCAAATAAGCTATCTGCCTCTGTGCAAATGTACACTTAGTACATTTAATGATCAATAGATAGTAGTGTAAATACTTGATGCAGATGAGAAATATGATCATCATAAGAACTGCTATAGACTAGTATCCCATCAAAGAAAACAATAACACATCGGCGCAATAGAGGAACTAGAGTAGTATTCATAGCATGCTGAAGGGTATCAGGGCACCAGATAACCCAAATGCCATCACTAGGAACTCAAATTGACCAAAGTGAGTTTGAAAGGCAGTTTTATAAGACTCCCCATCTTGCAACCGAATTTGATGATAACCAAAAGCTAGATCCAAGGTAGAAAACCAGCTAGCCCCACTTAGTTCATCCATAAGCTCATCAAAAACAGGTATAGGAAACTTGCTCTTAAGAGTGAGAGCATTAAGGTACCTGTAATCAACACACATACGATAAGCTCCTGACTTCTTCTTGACAAGTAAGATAGGTGAAGAAAAAGCACTGGAACTTGGTTGAATCAACCCAGCCAACAACAACTCTTGGACTTGATGCTCAATCTCAGTTTTCAGTGCAGGGGGATAACGATAAGCACGACGTTAACCGGTCGAGCACCAGGAACCAGAGGGATGGCATGATCACAAGATCTCACTGGTGGTAATGTCGATGGGGTAGAAAAAATATGCTGAAACTGTTCTAACAGTAACTCAATTTCACGAGGCAATGCGGGCTGAGATGGAACAGTATCCTGACAGCTATCAGTAGACAACAACTGAAGAAGAAGAACCTCAGGGGCTGAAGGAAGCAACCCATGAAGCACTACTGAAGTACCCTGATATGGAATAGACATCCACTTGCCCGACCAATGCACTTTCATAGGACTGTGGGCTTCCAACCAGTCCATACCTACAATGAGGTAAAAACAGTGCAATGGTAACACACGAAGTGGAGTAGTAAACTGATGCTCACCAATGAACCACACAGCAGGGTTGACAGCAGTAGTGCAGTGTAAGACCCCCCCCCCCCCCCCAACAATCAGCAACTTGTACCGCTACAGGCGAACTCAATGAAATAGTAGCTTTTTGTTGAGCAGCAATGTGCTGTGCTAGAAACGAATGAGAGCTCCCCGAATCAATGAGAATCAAAAGGTCAATCCCCTGAATTGATCCCTTCATGCGCATGGTACGTGGAGCATCAACACCAGATAGAGCTTCAGGAGATAACGCACAGAACAGTTGACCTTCTGAAGATGAATGGTGACTGTCATCAACAGGCATGTCAACAATATCAAAAAGGTCAAACAACTCAGTAAGAGCATGTAACTGAATAGTGTCAGGACAGTGATGCCCACGAGCCATGAGTCCAAGGACCTGCACACTGGTGACAAAGCCCTTTAGCATGACGATAAGAATTAAGAGCAGTAAGCTTCTCAGCCAATGAACGACCAGTATCAGTGATTCTGCGTTCCTCAGAAGAAACTGGGTTGAGAGTCAACTCCTGTTTAGGAGGCAGAGGCAGGGGCATAGCACCACGCTGAGAACTCTTCACTGGAAACACCGTGTCACTTCGAGATAAAGGACGACGGCGACTCAGATCTAAAACTTCATCCTGCAACAAAGCTAGACTGCAAGCTGAGTCCAGATCACGTGGCCGCTGAAGCAAAACTGTAGCACCAATATCGTCCCTCAATCCATCCACAAAGCTCATGGTACAGTAAACTGGGTCCACGTACGATTCATAGGCAGCTACAGAACCAGTTTGTTTGATATGAAATGACTGATGAATCAGAGATTCATGCTGATCCCTGCCAAAACGGTCCGTAATAAGGCAGCACAATTCCTCCCAACATGAACATTTCAACTGTGGTGCAACTGATTACAATGAACGTGCAGCCACCCCAGTGAAATTCATTGTAGCAACTCTGATCCACAACAAACTATCAATATCATACATCTCAAAGTAATCCTCACTACGCCCAATCCAGAGTTTTGGAGCATCACCATCGAATGCAGGAAAATGCAGTTTAGGTAGACGACCCCAAAACGAAGAAGATGGTACAGGAGACCGCCGCTCCACAGAAAACATAGGCGGTGGACCAGGTGAACGAGAAGAAGACAGGTGAATCAGATTGGCCATACCAGAGCCCGGCAAAGGAAGCAGGTGAAACGGAGATCTAGATACCTTCGCACGGGGCTCATTGACAGCACGGGATGTCTGAGGATCCACGCCCAACACGGTCGACGACGGACGCGGCATCGTCGCACTTGGTGAACCGAGAAGACTTGGGGAAGAAGTTGGCGGTACATGTGGCGCCGGGGACGACTGATGATGAAGCTTAGAGACTTCCCCCTCGATGGATTCCACAGCAAATTTAATGCTCGGGCGCCACGATTCGAGGGCTGCTGCCGCCGATTCCAGGGCCGCCACCCGAGTATCCGACGCCGATTCAAACTGCTGAAGGCGTTCTAAAGTAGTGGCTTCGAACAAGGCAAACTGCAAACGCAGATCAGCGTCGAGATCACCCGCCAGTGCGTCAAGACCATGAGCGGCAGCGGATGATGCCCGCTCCAAGGCCCCGATACGCGATTCCCACTTGCTGTCATGGGCCTGAAAGCGCTTGTCGAGCTCGACGATGAACGACTTGGCTTGAGCGTCGAGCGCGATCTTAAGTTGCGGATCCATGGCCCCCAAACGCTTTGCACGACGAGTGCAGTGCAAAAACTCTTTCAGATCCTAGGAATGGTGTCTCTGATACCATATTGTTAGCAGCGATCGATGATCACATGAAAATAGAGAGGGAGAAGATAAGAACAGAGCAAAAACAGAGGAATGGGGAGGCAGAGGATTTATTAGCAGAGGTAGTTTGTTACAAGATTCTTCCTAATCCTCTCCTTGCGGTTAAGCATATTTATAACCCCCCGTCATGCAGGACGACACACACGCTAATGAGGCTAAGACCATTCAGAGCCAGCAATGCGCACGCTGGGCTTCTTGGCGCGGTTGCTTCGGCGCACACTGTCACCAGCTGTTTTCGAACGATGAACAATATCAACGTTGTCGCTAGCTGTTGTCAGATAATCAACAGGGCTAACACGCTGCTATTACTGTTTGTGGTCAGTTTAGTAGATGGGTCATCGATGCAGGGGATTTAGCGTACCAAATTGATGGTGAAGGTGTCTATCGGATTCTCTCCGCGTAGATGGAGCCAAATTCACGCTATAAAAAAAAAACATTTCTCCCAACACTTTTTTTAAAAAAATCCGCTTATACTATATAGCAAATGGTCTAAAAATAATCACGGTTTGCAGAAAAAAAACTTAATGCAAACGGCTTTTATAATACACCACTGCACAAATATTTTTTATAATGCAAGCGGTATAGCCGCTGCATTAGATGTAATTCCGCAGCGGTGGCTTTTACTACCCGCGTACATAAAATTGGTGGAGTGTGTTTCTCCAGGTCATCAATCTGTGACTTCTCCATGCATCCAATGAGATCGCTCCATTCTTTGCACTTAGATCCTAACCTGTCGGCTTGCATTAAAGCTCTTTACCTTTCCCAGCCGCAGTTCCCTTGATCCCCACACCACTCTCTTTCACACACGCTTCATTTCCTCTCTCTCTCAGAGGTCTCGAGGACACTGAAGCAGGAGCGTGGTGGACGTCCCCTCTCTCTCTCACATGCGGCGGCCTCTGGTGGCCGCGCGCTGTCGGCCGGAGCAGGAGCCGGGCACTGAAGCAGGAGCGTCGGCCTTTGTGGCCTCCCTCAATCCCAGTGCTCTCTCCCCCAGACGGCGTGGGGGACGACGACGGCGCAGGGGCCTCGACGGCGGCGCGGAGGCTTCCACGACGACGACGGCGCAGGGGCCTTGACGGCGGTGCGGAGGCCTCGACGACAACGACGGCGGGGGGGACGACGGCGGCGCGGAGACCTCGACGACGACGGTGGCGGGGCGGGGGCTTCCGCGATGGCGGTGCTAGGGACTGGACGGCCCCTGGAGCACGTGCCGTCCAGCGCTGGCTTGCAAGGGGGGTAGAGCTTTTTTTATTTTTGAAAAATGATCAGTGCAGCGGTGCTCCTAGCCGGCCCGGCTGCATTACGAAGTTCTAATGCAGACGATTGTTATTAGGCAACCATTTGCATTAGTTTTTTTACGTCTAAACAAATGCCTAATTTTTACAGGCTATAGATGCTTTTAGATTCGCTTGCAAAAATCATCTTTTAATTAGTGCCACTGCTCCTGTAGTACGGTCGCTGACACGAGGGCCCAGCTCCATGCGGCAGCGAGGGGTACTGGGTCAGTACGACAAATGAACCCCGCGCCATGTAGACACCCGTAGTCAGATCCTTCATTTTGCCCCCCCCCCCCCCCTGTCCTCTTCCACCAAGCAGAGATGGAGATGGGTGGCGGCGGCGGCACCGAGGAAAGCGAAGTAGACAAAGGAGCAGGACCTGAAAAGATATGAGCAGATGTCTAAGAATGGGATCGAATGAAGGTAAAACATACTGTAGGAGAACAGGATCATAATGAGGTGTTTCGATGCTTCACGAAGGATGTAGATGCAAATATCATAGAGTGCACCTGATGATCAGAATTTCTCAGTAGGGTATTCGGACGGATCCTATTATGAAGATGATGTGAACAACCTTTTTTTTGCAAGAGAATCTATGGATTTTAATATAAATAGATTTGAATGTACATTTATGTGTTGGAGCAATTTGGAATTATGTTCACGGCTCAGTGGGTGACTCACCATAACACCCATCGAGACTGAGACCTCACAAAAATGCCCATGCACATATGCACAGCCTGACAGAATGCCTATGGTGCATTTCTCAGACACAAATACCCTTGTCTTCCTCTTGATCGGCGGTGCACGGGCATGACACGGGCGGCGGTGGCCGGTGGCATGCGTGCAAGTGGTGGGGCATCGGTGGTCGGCTGTGCGAGGGTGTGACAGAGGCAGGATAGGGGCTGGCAGTGCGCAGGCGTGGCGGGGCGGGTGACGGCGCGGCATAGGTGTGGTGGGTGGCAGCATGCGTGCATGGCAGGGCTAGCGGAGCGGACGATGGTACGGCATAGGCGAGTGTGGGCAGTAGGGGCAGCTAGTGGTGCACAGGCGGGCAGAGATGGCGCAGTGGGGTGGGCGGCGGTGCTAGCGAGGATGAAGATGATGGTATTTGTGTCCAAGAAATACGACGTGGGCATTTAGGCAGGCCATGCGTGTGTTCATGGGCATTTTAGTGATGTGTCAGCCTCAGCAGACATTCTGGTGAGTAGCCAATTGAGTGCGTGCATAATTCCTAATTGATCCATGTAGGCATGTGTTTATCATACAATCGACGCATAATTTATGATCGGGATCTGAGGACGCTTTGCTAGTATGAAGATTAATCAAGAGAGGGACACCAATTTAGACTAGTTCAGGTCTCTCAAATGATAATAACCCTACTTAAGATGTTCTGGGTGATGAGAGCTCCTTGGGTGAGTTTCAGAGGCCTCCATGGGTCTCTACCCATCCCTTTTATAGTCTAAAGGATGAGGGTTTATAATTGTGGCTGTTTATGGACCATAATGATATTAACAGCCATAAACTTGGGGTTATTCATGCTCGTAAAACTGGGAGTTACCAATCTTAAGTGTGGGTTTTGGCGGTGTTGAATGAGGCTTTGATGATGTCTGTTATGACCTTTCTTGATCACCATTCTTGCAGAAGCCAAGCCGGTACTTCATTGGTGACTTTGGGTACAATAATATCATATTTTGTTGTGCATGTTCGGGATTTCTGATTTTTGTGGTAATGACATTAGCCCCCTGAGCTTGCCTTCCAATACCATCAACTTCTGTCTTCAAAAAAATATCTTTGTTCTTCGGGAGTTTATCTTCTTTCTTCGGGAATTTATCTTCTGTCTTTAGGAATTTATCTTCGGTCTTTGGGAACACACAATTACATGCGCCTATGTCATTTCCTATGGACGTATGTAACATTGGGTATTTGTCTTTTTAGGTGTTAATAGCAGTGCTTGCACCTTCTTTTTCGTTGTCTTGAGTTCACTTTGATTCTTGCATCTTGTATAAATGGCAATGGAAGGTAAGCTCTTAAAAGAAGAGTGCGGTAAAATATTTTCTAGTGCATCATGAAGTCTGTTAGCTTTATGACCATTGAAGTCCCTCAAAAAATATGAATGATTTTGGTGATTGAATTAAAACCATAAACTAACTCGCCAGATGTAGGTTTATCAACACTATTCTCTATTTCTATGAGTTGGTTGTTTCAAGAATGCTCGGAGTCCCAATGTTTCTTGTCCCAGTGTTTGTCCAAGAATGATGTTTGTTCAAGGCTAAGGAAGATTTAAAGCCATGTATGGCTTAGTTTTAAGCCTTGAATCAGTAAGAAAGCCGGTACTATTAAGAGAGGTCGGGTCATTCATCTCTGTTTTACAAGTGTTAAAGAGTATAGATGATCTAGGCTTTCTTAGGCACTTAAGAGATTGGAGGAGGCTTGAAGATATCAAGTGTTGTAGCAAAAGCAAGAAGATCTCAAAATTGTCGAATTTCAACATCAAGAGGAGTTACCAAACAGTCCATCAAGCTGATCGGAGAGTTCGGTGATGGTTGAATGCATAAGAATAGAAAGGCAGTTTTCTGAAGGCAAACCAGAGGAAGTCACCGAACAATCCATCAGTGTCATCGAACAGTCCAGTGTCTAGGAAGGTGAAGTACAGAAGAGGTGTCTTTAGTTGTCTAAAAGAGGTGGTCATCGGACAGTCCAGTGTCACATGGAGTGATTTTCAAAGAGGATATTTTCTATCAGAGGAGGAACTACGAGTCACCGAACAGTCCAGTAAGTCACCAAACAATCTGGCGGTCCCAATCACAGGACAGTTCGATGACTGCGAAAAGTAGTTAGCTTTTTGGGCCTTTTTGGGCTTGGTGCCAATATAAACCATTGGAGGAGTTGTTGTGGAGGTTACCTGCTGCCAGAAGAGTTAGAATAACACTTTTGAAAGCCAAAGTCACCAAGGAGAGCACAAAGAAGCATCGTTTGTAAAGAGTAGCAAAGAGCATCCACACATTCCTAGATTTTGTGAGGCTGAGAGGAGTGTCTTAGACTTGTCACTCTTAGTCTACGGTAGCCTAAACCTGTTAGGAGTCATTTTTTGAGCTTTCGAGGAGATTATGGAAGACGACATCAAGTTTATACGTGGTTACGGGTCTCCCGTTCGAAAGGGACATCAAAAGAGGGCGGTCAAGACTTGGAGGCTTGCTCTTGCTAGTGGGTTTTGTATGCTACAGCCAGGAGCGCCAATTACTTTACTTCAGGTGTGAAGCGTACCTTAGAAAGCACCATTTCAAGAACAGCAGGAGGGACAAGTACTTCGACGGGAGTAGTCCAACGAGGATTAGGGGAAAACGCCATTCTTTTAAAACCTCAAGAAAAAAAATCATTAATCTTTCCTTTCTCTCTACTCCTTATTTTCTATTTTTATGTTATTACAAGTAGTGTTATAGGTTGCTTTATGATTCCTTTTGTGGCTATCATGCCCACATGACATATTTGCTAGCTTGATAGGTTGTTCTCTCTTAGTTTTTCTTTGCTATCTTTTTGTGCCTTCTTGTTTCCTAGCTTGTTCTTCATCTTGCTTAGTCATTATCTTGCTAGAAGTTGCTTGTTAGGCTAGAAAGTACGAAGAGTTGAAAAAGTTCTAGTGTTAGTGCTCAATTCAACCCTTTTTCGGTCACTTGATGCGCAATTTGAATTACTAAAATAATCTTCTAGTAGCCAAAATCTTAAAAAATAAGATAGGGGCACCAAGTCTTCATCTTGTCACTTATTTTTATTTTGATGCAGTGTCATGTCTTCTTCATAAGCTGATGAAGTAATAATATAGTTGGCTTTGCTTGCACAAAATTCGAAGATTAAAAAAAGCATCTCCTTGCTTGCTGAATTCATCAACTTCTTATTTTTGTACAGTCACACCCGAATGTTGGCAAGTGCTTCAAAAAATTGAGGTAGCCTCCGACTCTTTATAGAAGCGTAGCTTTTGTGAAAAGTAATATTCTACCGGGAAAAACAGTATGAAGCCCGCGAGCACATGCTCGGGTCAATGTGTATCTCCGGATTCTGATAAAGATATGGTGCGGGTTTATTTTCTGTTCAGACCTGGTTTAAAGTGTAGTAATAATTCTACTGGAGAGAGATAAAATAATTTAGAGCCTCGAGCTTTTCCTCGGGTCAATATACGTCGCTAGATCATAATAAGGATCTAGTGCAGGGTTTTATTCGGGCTCGATCCGAAGTAAAATTTGTACGCGCATTGGATAAGTTTGTTAAGTACTTTCATATTGAGAAAGGTCATGTATGAAACATTAGCACCATCTAAAGTCATATGTTGCCCATGAGCTTTTGCTCAGGTCAATATATGTCGCTAGATCCTGATAAGGATATAGTACAGGCATGGGCGGACCCATGTGTGGGCAAGCCCGGGCTCCTTTCCTGCTGTTTTTTTTTATGTTTTCTACTGTTTTTCAGTGGTTTTAGATGAGTAGTAATTAAAAAATATAAATGTAACGTATATATAAGTTTATGCCCTGTTTTATTCAGATATAACTTTTGGTGGTAGATTGGTATTGAACGATTTATTCTGATTTTTAATGAGACTATTTCTAGGCCCCGTTTGGAATGGAGGATTTGTCTCATTTCGTACTTTTTTTTATTTAATTGAACTAATTTTTGTGAAATTTTTGGAAAATTCTTACATTCCAAATGGGCCCATAATGTATAAAATAATGTTTAGTTCTAAAAATTATTATAATTATTAACTATATTTATGTTAGTGATTGATATGCTTGTATGAACTTGTCATTCACTGCAATGTTCACCCAAGCTCCATAAAATTTCTGAGTCCGCCACTGAGAATAGGTTTTTATTCAGGTCTAATCCGAAGTAAAATTTGTATGCGTATTAGATGAGTTTGTTAAGTACTTTCTCTTTGAGAAAGGTCCTGTTCGAAATGTCAGCACCATCTAAAGTCATATGTAGAGTGTCTATAATGGGTAAGTATAATTAAGCTCAAGTTGAGGCTACATCGGGTAGCACTTGATTAAATCACACCTTTAGATTGCTGGAGTTGCCTAGGAGTACATATCTTATAGAACCGAACATGCGGCTATGACCGTTAACGAGTTGGAGCAAGGCGCCATATTGAACCATACCGGATGGTTAAGGCTCTCGTTGAGTGTGTTGGCGACTTGAGAAGGTCTTTTGTACTGTAATTCCTGTTAATTAGCGGGTGGTTAGAAAAATGTCTGAACTTGAGGGCAAATACGCTGATATGACTGAAAAATCAGTGCATCAGATGAGATGACATTTATATAGTGGTAAAATTTCTGAAGAAATCCAGATAGCTATGACTATGTGAATAACCATTTAATCTGTAATTGATGCAGAATAAGGCCCTATTTGGAACAACCCAGATTACAAGAAACCGGATTATATAATCTCCATTGGCTCCAAACATACAAGTTTATTGTTTAGATTATAAAAACTAAACCCATCAGATTACATAAACTTATAATCTGGCCTACCCCAGTTAAAATTTGATTATGACTTTAAAAAGACCAACTACCCTTCGTTAGTTTTAGATAAATACAAAATATTACCACCACTTTCATCTTTTTCTCCAACAATCAACCACCTTGCACATCACCCATTTTTAGTTTCCAATAAACTCATGTGCATGAAATTGCGAGAAAATACTATTTAGATATGATGTGTTGAGAAGAAATTAAAAAAAACTCATGCGCAAGCTGATCAAATTGGCAGGAACAAAATTACTATTTAAATAATTGGAGGGTAAATAAGTCATTACTTAAGGGAAAAAACTAAAAACCAGTTTATATAATCTGGAATCCAAACACCACCTCTAGATTATGTTTATAAACTAGATTATAAAAATTACCTCTATAATCTTGATTATAATAATCACCGCTGGTTTCGAACAGGGCCTAAATTGCAAAGACTTTGGGCACTGACTTTGGGATCGACTTTGAGCAATAAGGAGATTTGTTGCTGTAAGTGCTTCTCGAACCCCAATGTTGCCCGAACTACCGAAATGTGGAGTTGTTGCAGACGGACTTGGTGGAGACCATAGCGAGACGTGGATCTGGCTTCCTTCTTGGCATTGGCAGTGGTGAATTAATCGAGATGAACGCATGCATGTATTCAAGATTTCTTGAAATCTTAAAGAATCTACAACAATGCGACTCCTTCCTGGCGCACCTCTGTCAATGCACAATTTGTGATCGAGACTGGCAGATATTTGGTACGAGAACACTTTGCTAGTATGAAGATTAATCAACAAAGAGAGACAAAATTTAGACTGGTTGGGGTTTTCCGGAGGATAATAACCTTACATCAAGTATGGTGTCTATTATATAGAGTGGTGAATATGGCTAGTGAAAGTCTTTCCGAGAGAGAATGGAAGGTGTCCTGGGTGAGTCGCAGATTCCTCCATGGGTTTCTTCCTGTGTCCCTTTTATAGTCAAAGGGAGGGGGGGTTACAATTGTGACTGTTTATAGACCGTAATGACATTAATGAAGGCTCGGCCATGAGGTGGGGGCAAGTGGAGCAGCGGCTCTAGGTCCCTAATTCCAAGGGGCCCCTCCCAATTTGCCATATAATATAGGTAGTATACAAAATTTATCTAGTAATGATTCAATATTAATTTATTAGTTAGCCTAGCATAGTAATTGCAAACGAGAAAAATAGTATATTTTAAGGTATTATCAATACATTTTCAATTATTTGGCTTCGAACGAGGAATGTTTGGATTTTTAAGGTATTATATAACAATTAATTGATATTTTTTGTAAATAGTATATTTTTATTTATAAATCTTTCTATAAAGGGGTCTGAGTTTTTAGTATTGCACCAGGCCCCCAAAATCTCAAGACTAACTTTGCATTGACAGGGGATTACTAGTGCCATAAATTTGTGGTTACTCGTGCCCATAAAACTGGGAGTTACCGGTCTTGAGTGAGAGCTTTGATAGTGTGGACTGAGGCTTCGATGATGTCTGTTGTGATCCTTCTTGTTCACCGTCCTTGCAGAAGCCAAGCTGGTACTTCATTGGTGACTTCGGATAATATAATATCATATTTTACTGTGCATGGTCAGAATTACAGATTTTTATAGTAATAAAAATACAAAAGTTAAATAGTAGCTCCCCTGCTCCTTTTGTTTGTCCTTCAGGTAAACCCGACTTTCCCATCCTTCGTTGGAGTGCTATTTGCTCCCGTGGCAGCAGAAGGAGGTTGCTGAGTCTGTCCGTCTTTTGCGCTAGCATCTGTGCTTTCCATCGCCTGTTCCTGTGCGTTTGGGATGTGTCCTGACTCCACAACGATTTGCAATGCTATGGTGCCCGACACCGGCCGGCTCGCCGGATCACCGTTGTCGAGACCCGTATCACCGTCAACCATGTCAGCGCGTAACGAGGCCATCAATCAGATGCCAAATATCACAACAGTTAGGCTAAAAACCAAGGCAGTGGACCGGTGAAACATGCCCAAGACAGAACAAGGCCCTGGATGATCCAAACCCGCACATCGCACGGTCCCTTGTGAGGGGCTACGCAGCGGATTGATCACTTTGAGATTGGCAAGAAAAAGAGTGCGGCAGCTAGAATAAGGCATTAGTTGAAGTATCACTTAGAAACTAGTTGGATGCCTGTGCATTGCCACGGACTAACAAAATCTAGTAAACAGATTTGATGATACCCAACATCAAGAATTCGTAAACAATGCTCAAATTAGATTCAATTCAAATGTTGGTTTTCCATTACATCGTAGAAACACAGGTCACTTGGAGCTAAAAACACTCTCAAATACCTTAACTATGCTAAGGCTTCAAAACACACATGCTTTAGAATTAGCAAGCTACCTATACGAACCAGCAAATAGCACCAACAAATGAGGTGGCTGCTGCTATAAGTAAAGAACAAAATTTTTAGTCGAATAGCTACAGAGGAAATGTCCTATTACAACTTTGATAGCATTGACGATGCCTAATCTAACTATTGCACTACAGAGTCTTTGTACCCTGTTGAATTTCTTAATTCAATTCAGATTAATGGCCTTCCTCATCATCATTTTCAGATGAAGATTGGTGTCCCCATTAGAAACTAAATCCATTGAAAGATTTATGCAATGGTACGAGGCTCATAGCCACACAACTCACTCATCGTATTATTGAGGCTGAAATAATCAAAGGAAAAGCTATATATATGATCTAAGTCCTACATTCCAAGAATTGTCTCTACTTCAACTGATCCTAGGTGGCCTTTCAAGTTGAAACGTCATCAATTCCCACTCTGTATAATACGCCATGATGATAAACAAAAGGGCAGACACTTAGTAGAGTGGGTGTTTATATACCCAGCTATGTATTCTCTCACGGACAGCTTTATGTTGCATTATCACGTGCCACATCGCCAACATGCCTATGTGTACTCATTCAAAATGATTCCCCTCAATATGAAAATAAAACGTATAATGTTGTTTACACTGAAATTTTCAGCGATATATGGAACAGTGTTATTGCTTGAAGCTCAGGTACTTCTAACTATTCTTTATAGAGTATGCAACTGATCTACCTAAGAATTTTTCAAATATGCATTTTTTTTTGAGTGGTATATAAATCTTTGGGCAGAAGATTGATTATTTGATGCACAAAGTCCACCCTTTATTTGTTACAGACTATAGCGCTATATAGGTACACCTACTATCCAATTAAATATATCGATATTGACTTTGCTACTTTGTCATCCCATGCTAATATTTTACACGTCCATTGCAGATAGAATACAAAATGATAGATAATTGGAAACATAAATACCACAATTGCATGGCTTAAGGAAGACAAACAGATTGCATTTTCAGTGCAAAGCAACAATAATGATTCCTCAGATACTGTACCTTGGTTACCAGAAACTGATGCATCACCAAGAGCTGACTCTGTCATGCACAATCACATTACAGGGCTTTAGAATGACATAATAAGCATGATAGTACTATATTTTTTTATAACTAAATAAATTGATAAGTACACAAGGACAGTAGATCACCTAATATCTGCAGCATAAGGGTTATAGCGGGTTTGTCTGTCTGAATTGGGTTAGTGTTCAAAAGTATTCCAGTTTTTCGAGGATAAAAAATAGATGAATCTTCCATTGTTATTACCAAAATTTCCTTGTCATATCCATTATGGCTATATGCTTCAAATTGTAAAGAGGTGATTCCACAAGATAGCTGACACTGAAACTTCTTTGGATATGATACAGTCGCATCTAATATTTTGATAACTGACATCTGAAACATGAACTTGGGATTTTTCACTTGTGCCATTTAACACAGGAAAACAATGGTACATAATATTGTGTACAAGCAACAGATTACTTACAATTCCTTTTCTGTCCCAGCTGCAGAATGCTTGGACATAGATATTAAAGATGTTGTGTTTACAGCTCCCTTGGATTTATACTTCTGACATTGCGATTATCCCCATGCTTTGCCGTTTTGAGCCAATGTGATCGTGTATTTATATAGCTAGAAAACTTGAGAAATTACAGATCATACAGGGCATTGCCGCTGCTAGCCGCGCCGGAGAGGACGGACACGATGTCCGGATTCCTCTATAGCTCGTGGTGCCCCTCCCGGCAGTCAGATGACGAGTAGGTCGAGCACCTCCACTGCACGGACGGAGTCTTCGTCGGCGAAGTTGGCGAGTGCGGGTGCCGCACGGGCGTGTACGTCTCTGCATCGGTTCCCCGGCAGCTTGCAGAGCCCAAAGAGGGCTGTGGCCGACTCGCGGCGCTCTTGCACGCTGCGGCAGAGGAGGAGCACCAGCGCGAGATGGCCGAGGGATGCGCGGAGATGGCGCCTGGACGGCTGTTGACGTTGACGGTGGAGGGGGGCTGCGCGCGGGTCGCCGGAGGCGGCGGAGGATGCATACGCGGAAATGAAGGATGGACGAGAACTGGGAAATGAAATAAGGGATTGTTTGGGCTTGCTTTTATAAAAGTTGATTAGTGGCTAAGTTGAAAAGTTGGGTTAATGAAATTTGAACGTTGATTTTTGTAATATATTTTTATCTTCTCATCACATTAAAAATTTAAAAAAATAGTTCAAAATGTGCTTTTTAGTTTTTAGTTCATTTCATTATAACCTCGTTTTTCATCGTCTTAGAAGCAATCTTTTTAGAACCCTATTTATTTTAGCTTCTAATTTTTCTGTTAGACACATAAACCACGTCATAATTGTGTGTCTTCGTGTGTCGTGTGAGATCATGTGTTGATCGTGGATTAGTTGTTAATGTGTGCGTGTGTGCGCAGTGAGTCTAAGTGCTCAGTCCGTTCCCGTGTGTGTGTGCAGCATGCTGCGCTTCAGAGTCAGAGGAAGTTGACCTGTGTGGCACCGTGGCCGACGAGCACGTGCGAGATGGTTGAGTCGTGCGGTACGTGTGAGATCGCCGGGCAGTGGAGGTGGTGCTCCAAGCTGCTATATAGGTCTCTGTAATCCTTCGTTGAAGTTAAGTCGTGCGCGAGAAATACAAGCCGAAAAGGCGTTTGTCGCCGATGATGTGTGTCTGAGTTTCCAGTCTTCCTCCTCCATCCAGTGCACTAGCGTGAGACTTGAGAGCTCCTGGGATTTCTAACAATTGATATACAGAGCCAGGTTTGTGAGGGAGAAGAGATATGAAGACGCCACAGAAGCTCCACGGCAACGACGACTCGAGCTCCAGCACCCCTGGCGACATGCCTCGTCCGGCTGCGGTGGAGCACGTCGTCTCCAACTCCGGCATGGTGGAATTGCCGCTGCTGACAAAAACCAACTACCATGATTGGTCTTTGGTCATGCAGGTCAGCCTTGAAGCGCTGGGGTTGTGGGACGTGGTGGAGTCCGGCAAGGCGGAACGTCGTGAGTTGCCGCTGCTGACAAAAACCAACTACCATGATTGGTCTTCGTGGTGAAGTCAGCGAAGGAGGCTTGGGTGGCGGTGAGGACGATGAGGATGGGTGATGATCGCGTGAAGGAGGCGAACGCGCAGCTGCTCTTGAAGGAGTTCGAGATCATTGTGTTCCAAGACGGGGAATCAGTTGAAGATTTCGTGGCGTGGATCACCGGGCTCGTCGGCAACCTTCGTGAGCTTGGCGAGAAGATGGAGGACAGTCGCGTAGTGAGAAAGATTCTACGCGTGCTCCCGTCGAGGTACAACAATCGCGTGCTCAATTGAGATGCTACTTGATTTGAACACCATGTCCATTGAGGAGCTCGTTGGGAGGCTGCTCACGGCGGAGAGCCGCTGTGGTGCCAGTAGCGAGCAAGTTACGAGCAGCGTCGAGAGGCTACTGCTCACGGAGGAGCAGTGGGAAGCACGTCGTCGTCAGCGCGGCAAGGATCAGCGCAGCAGTGGTGATGATGATCGTGGTAGCGGCCGCGACGAGGACGACGACGCTCGTAGTACAAGCTCGGGCAACAGCAGGCGTGCTGGAGGTAGCCATCGAGGTCGGTGCTTCAACTGCGGCGAACGTGGGCACATCGCGAGGAACTGCACCAAACCGAGGAAGGAGAAGGCCCTGCTGGCCGACGTCGAGGAAGCAGCGCTCCTGTAGGTCAAGACTGCGTCAATGTCGTGGTTTAGGGGGAGTTTGTTAGACACGTAAACCACGTTATAGTTGTGTGTCTTCGTGCGTCGTGTGAGATCATGTGTTGATCATGGGTTAGTTGTTAATGTGTGCGTGCATGCGTAGTGAGTCTAAGTGCCCAGTCCGTTTGTGTGTGTGTGTGCAGCATGCCGCGCTTCAGAGTCGGAGGAAGTTGGCATGCGTGGCACCGTGGCCGACGAGTACGTGCGAGATGGTTGAGTCGTGCGGTACGTGTGAGATCGCCGGGCAGTGGAGGTGGTGCTCCAAGCTGCTATATAGGTCTCTGTAATCCTCCGTTGAAGTTAAGTCGTGCGCGAGAAATACAAGCCGAAAATGTGTTTGTTGCCGATGATGTGTGTCTGAGTTTCCAGTCTTCTTCCTCCTCCATCCAGTGCACTAGCGTGAGACTTGAGAGCTCCTGGGATTTCTAACATTTTCAATTTTTTCAACTGGAAAAGCCAGTTGAAAAGCTGAAATAAACAGGACCAAAAGATCTCGATCATTAATTTCTAAGAGATGTTATGGTGCTTGAGAGGTACCGTAGGTACTTCCACCTTTTCAATTAACTTCAGCCGTTGATTTTTAAAAATCAGTACCAGGCCCACTATTTTTGGTATTGGATCCACCATTTTGGTACCTTTTACTAGTACTGTGACAGCCCGTACCTCAAAATATGAACTATTGACCTCAGGATCATATCAAATGTCACTCGACAAAGTGAAGACCACAGTATAGCTCAAGCACGATAAAATATATTACAATCTAGTTATTTAAGTTTACAAACCATGAGATATCAAAGTACGGAAGCTATAAATCTATTACACAAGGACATTCTAGATACTAAACCAAAGGATACATTGAACCCATACTATTAGCAACAACCCACTCAAGGTGGCGAGCAAAGCTCCCAGCAAACGAAACCACCCTCAAAGGTTGCTCCCTTTTACTAGAACTGAGAAAAAAAAGAGAAAGCACCTACAACAAAAAACCACAAACACAAATACCTGAGCAACTAACACTCAGCAAGACTTATCCAACAAAAATAGCTATCTACAGCCGACTCCTAAAAATGAGAAGGCTGACTCAACAGGGTTGAATAATTGCAAAAGATAGCGCTAGAAGTGAGTCATTACTTTCAAGTTTTAGCAGTAAATTAATTATCGAAATATAACTTTTATTTGCAATATCAGCTACCACAATCATGGTTTTCAATCAAATTCTAATAAATATCTCAAACAATTCATTTTCACCTTCACTTCTTTCACTTCATACTACAACTCAAAGAGGCAAGTGGTACTTGTTACTGTGAGAGGCAACGATTCAAATCGATTTATATCCAGCTGGAGAAACCTGATTACACAACATATACGTGCTTTTCGGAAGCCGTACATGGCAACCTTTCACGCCACTGATACATAGCGCCGGTCCGATGCTCACCTCTCTCGAGCAGTGGTCCTCCATGCGATAACCACACCAGGTCTATCTATGGTTAGTCTCAAAGCTCTCTCTTTCATCATCTCTAGAGGAGAGATTCGGTTACATCCGATCACAACGCACATTGGGCTACATCAGTTTTCTGAGACCCATAGATCCAGTATGTAATCAGTACTATTCAAACTTGCTTAACAGGGTCAACAAAGAACGGTCCTTAATCAACACAGACAAGGCTACAACACATTGGCCATGCATCCGCAATGGACATATGCCGTGTTATCACCTACTTCTCTGCCAGGTCTCTAATTTATTCTATATGACAAGATAATCCATCCCGTACCAATCCTATAGCTCGCGAGTGAAGACTTATTTACTCGACTTCTACCATTAAAAGAACTATTAGCTTAGTTCTGCATCGAGTTACCTGTACTAAAATACTAACTCAAAATAGGATTCTAAAAATGTAACTACGGTTTTAATCAACTCCTATCACCTAGTGCACATTACAAACTATCCATCTAAAGTGATAAACGTAAATAATTTGAAAACAAGATAATACACCGCGGCTTTCCTGGGCTTAGATCAATGTTAGTCTCCTCAACTACGGAAGCGTCAACGATCGGAGTTTCCTGAAATTCCGATGGAAACTCTCCAATCTCTTCTTTAACTTCCTCGGATCCTATATGAAATAATATGCAACAAGGAGAATGAAGAATAAATGAAAGTTTGTTAAATGGAGTTATAAGTAATAATATACAAGTTTGTAAGGTAAAATAAGTAAATATGATTATAAAACTTCTTTAATATGATTCTTGAAGACATAAAATTAATTTCAAAACTTTCATACTATAAAGGAAATTCTTTTTGAATTTTCAAAATTTTATAGGATTTATTGAAAACAAATAGATATATAATGATTTAAATGCTAGATACAAAGAATAAATCATTTATAAAAATATATTTACCGAAATAAATTATAATATTTTTCCAAACCAGTAAGATTTAATAAATGAATAGAAAAGTAAATTTTACAATAGTTTTATATGCTGATAAGAAATAATAATGCATTTCTTGTTTATTAAATGATCTGAATCAATTAAATTATTTTAATGCATAAAATAAAAATTAGTCAGCTCCAGAATATTGTTCTAATTGAGAGAAACCTAACAAAATTTACTTCATAATTTTCTGAGCAAAAATAAATTTTCTACGAATTTTGCAAGATTAAACTGATTTCTGAATAATAAATAACTTGGAGAATAATTTAAATCAACTTCAGCCAGTACTGTTGAGGCCACACCGAGGGCCACTGGGTTGGCCACATCAGATCCCTCGCAGCCGCACGAAATCCGGGGTGGAGCTCTCGGATCGGGCTATGGCGGCCGCCCGACAACGGTGTTTCCGACGACCAGGAGCTCCGCGTTTGGCACCCAAAATGATCCTTACATCCTCACGAGTCCACTGGGAGGATCCGCGAGGTAGGATTCTCACCAGAAACAGGTCATCAACAACAGGCGGTTGGCGCACGAGTTCGACGAGGCCGTGCGGGCGCCGGGGTTGACGGA
This sequence comes from Zoysia pacifica, assembly GCA_001602315.1. NCBI lineage: Eukaryota > Viridiplantae > Streptophyta > Magnoliopsida > Poales > Poaceae > Zoysia > Zoysia pacifica. Next base: position 51,049 of record BCLH01000770.1, read on the forward strand.
ACTCAACTTGGAAAGCACCGAGAGTTTCACTAGAACATAGAGATGGCCGGCACGGAGGTGGACGTCGACGAGGAAGGCCGAACGTCGGAGCTCGACGGTGGGGGGAGGCGGTCCAGGCGGCCGGCAACGTCGAACCTTTGAAATCCTGCACCGAGGTCCAGGGAATCGATCGGTTCTGGAGTCTATAGGCTGTGCCACCATCTGGAGAACGTGTATCCAAAGAGAAATGGCGGGAGCTCACCGGAAACCTGCACAATGGACTGGAGAGTGGCGACCGGTTCAAAAACTTGAAGCTTGGGGAAAATTTCAAAAATCCGGCGCGGTCTAGAGCGACGGTTACAGCAGCGAGTCCGTTGTAGGCTTCAGGTAGTTATGTGCCTTTTCCCGATGAAGAATGAGGCCAGAGCTGGTTTGGTTGGGGGCTCACCACGGCGGCATTCGAAGGAGATGGAAGCGGTGTTCGCGAGAGAGAAAGAGAGAGAGAAAAAAGTGCGGCCGGGGAGCAGTGGCTAGCTTTATCCAGCACGGGGGCGGCATCCCAGAGCGGCGCAGCTGCCAGGCGCGGCGCGCGGGAGCTGCCGCTGCTGCCAGCTGGGGAAGATGGAAGCGGTGCAGTCGCTGACAGGTGGACCCCAGCCACTTTCCAATTTCTTGATTTTTCTGCCAATTTGAAAGCTGCACTGTTTTCAGCTTGAAACAGATAATTCTCGAGCTCAACTGCTTCTCAAACTTTGCATAAGTGTTAAAATTTTTGAAATGAACAACTTTCCTTTTTGGGCCATGTTCAAAATCAAATGCAACAATTTGTTATAAATTCAAGAGGATATTTAAACAATTGAAACAAAACATTTATTTGGCCCCTTTAAACTTTTATATAAAATCTTATAAAATTTTTCCAAATTCAAGTCTTGATAAGACCCTTCAAATAAAAATTTTATTTCACATATTTTCTCTGAAAGGTTTTGATCCTTTATTTTAAAATTTTGAATTTGAACCCAAAAATTTGAAATTAGCTTGCATTCATTTGTTCCTTTTTGGAGCTAAATAAAATTAAAACTTTGTAGAGTTATAACTCTTTTCAAGAGAAACAACTTTTATTTTGGGCCCCAATTCAGAATCAAGCTAAATTTTATTCTATAAATTTTAGAAAACAGGAAACCAATTAAAGGAGGAATTTCATTTGGGCCTTTTGACTTTTTGAATAGAATTTTACAAAATTTTCTAAAATTCCGGTCTTTACAAAACCTTGCAAATGAGATTTTATTCGCAACATTCCTTTGAAAATTTGAAACTTGCATTTTTGAAGTTTGAATTTAATTTGAGATTTAATCTGGAAACTCATTTTGATTTTCTTTTGAGATTGGTTTTTGGAAATCCGAATTAACAACTTGCTGCTTTATTCAAAATGTGAAGTGTTATAGCCCTCCCCCTTACAGAAATCTCGTCCCGAGATTTAGAATAGAAGAGGGGGAAATTACATCAAAGAGAGTGAAGAAACTTTGAAAAATTTGGTTGCAAATACTTTTCTGTCTCCCAGGTTACTTCATCTTCAGTGTGATTACTCCATTGTATCTCATAAAATTTCAGAGTCTTGTTTCTTGTCACTCGGTTCTTCTGATCGATAACACATACTGGTAGCTCTGAATAAGTATGATCAGGCTGCAGTTGCTCAATTTTAAGAATAACCACATCTCTCGGAGCTTTTAAGCATTTCTTCAATTGGGAAACATGGAAAGCGTTGTGCACTCCGGCTAAGCTTGCTGGTAACTCTAGTCGATACACCACGGGTCCACATTGTTCAATGATAGGAAATGGACCAATGTATCGTGGATCTAGTTTACCTCTTATCCCAAACCGGTGTACCCCTTTCATGGGCAAAACTTGGAGGTACACTAGATCACCCACTGCGAAGACAAGGGGTCGACGCCGCTTGTCCGCATAACTCTTCTGTCTGCATTGGGCCGCTCTAAGGTTGGACTGAATTAGTTTCACTTTTTCTTTGGCTTCTTGGACTAGATCAGGTCCAAATATAACTCTTTCTCTAGACTCGGACCAATTCAGAGGAGTGCAACACATACGTCCATATAAAGCTTCGAAGGGTGCAATTTTGATACTTTCTTGATAACTGTTGTATGAGAACTTTGCTAATGGTAAACCTTCATCCCAATTCTTACCATGATGTAGCACATAGGCTCGTAGCATTTCTTCGAAAATTTGAATGATTCGTTCTGTCTGTCTATCAGTCTGAGGGTGATACGCTGAGCTCCTAATCAAGGTAGTACCTAGCAAAGCATGAAGTTGCTCCCAGAAACGTGCCACAAACTGAGGACCTCTGTCGGAAATGATGATGTTTGGTACACCATGCAAACAAACTGTATGAGAAAGGTACATCTCGGCAAACTTCTTGGCATTGTAACAAGTGTATACCGGAATGAAATGAGAGAACTTGGTTAGTCGATCAGTAATCACCCAAATAGAGTCATGCTTCTTTGAGGTCCTTGGAAGTCCAACAATGAAATCCATGGATATATCTTTCCACTTCCAAGCTAGAATAGATAACAGTTGAAGCTGTCCTACTGACCTCAAATGATCCGCCTTGACCTTTCGACAAGTGCCGCATTCTGCAACATACCTAGCAATCTCCCGCTTCATTCGAGTCCACCAAAACTTCTTGCGCAGAACTTGATACATTTTGTTGCTTCCTGAATGAATGGAATACTTGGAAAGATGAGCCTCATTGAGAATCTTCTTTCTTAGCTTTTGGTGCTTCGGTACTACTAATCTTCCGTTGAACCATAGGACACCTTCATTGTCTTGGTGAAAGCATTTGGCAATATTGGCCTTTACTCTTTCTCGGAGATGTGCCATACCCTTATCCTTCTTCTGAGTGCAACAATCTCCTCTCGGATTGTAGGTACCAGGGCAAGATTATATAAGGCTAGATGTGGTAGCACTTGTAGAGCAAACTCTTCATCCGAGGCTTGTCATAGTTGATAGAAATTGCACTGGGCTTTACAGCTAAGTGCGTCTGCCACCACATTGGCTTTCCCTGAATTATAATGAATTTCCAATTCATAATCCTTAATTGGATCTAACCATCTTCTCTGCCTCATGTTGAGATCGGCATATGTGAAGAGATACTTTAGGCTCTTATGATCAGTATAAAGATGTACCAGATTACCCATGAGGTAATGCCTCCAGATCTTCAATGCTAGAACTATTGCAGCTAGTTCCAAATTATGAGTTGGATAGTCCTGTTCATGCTTACGAAGCTGTCGAGAAGCGTGAGCAATTACTCTTCCTTCCTGCATCAGAACACAATCAAGACATGTGCCTGAGGCGTCGCAGTACACATCAAAGGGCTTTCCGATGTTCGATTGTGCTAACACCGGGGCAGTAGTGAGATGCTTCTTCAAGGTTTGAAATGCTTCTTCGCAAGCCTTGTCCCATAAAAACTTGTTATCTTTCTTGAGCAATTATGTCATTGGTTTGGCTATATTAGAGAAATTTGGAATGAATCTTCGGTAGTAACCTGCCAAACCAAGAAAACTATGGATCTCCGAAATTGAGGAAGAAGACTTCCAACGTCTTCAACCTTACTTGGGTCCATGGAGATTCCCTCTGAAGATATCATGTGACCCAAGAATGGCACTTCCTTCAATCAAAACTCACACTTGCTAAATTTCGCGTAGAGTTGATGCTCTCTCAACCTTTATAATACAATCCCTATGTTCTGCATGCTCTTCTTTCGACTCCAAGTAGACAAGAATGTCATCGATAATCACGACAACAAACTTATCCAATTCTGCCATGGAGACCGAATTTATCAGATACATGAAGTGCGCTGGAGCATTGGTTAATCCGAAAGACATGACCAAAAACTCATAGAGTCCATATCTGGTGGAGAAAGCAGTCTTCGGAATATCCTCTTCTCGGACCTTGATCTGATGGTAGCCAGAACGAAGATAAATCTTGGAGAACACTGTGCCACCAACTTGTTGAAACAGGATATCAATGCGAGGAAGAGAGTACTTATTCTTGGTAGTTACGGCATTCAAGGGTCTCGATAGTCTATACATAGCCTCAACGACCCATCCTTCTTCACAAACAGTAGGAGACAACCCCATGGCGATGAACTCCGTAAGTTGCACTTTTAATTCGGCTAATTCTCGAGGTGCCATCTTGTAGGGTTGTTTTGATATTAGAGCCATACCTGGTTGGAGTTCAATCTTGAATTCAATCCCTCTGTCGGGTGGCATCTCGGGTAGGTCTTCTAAAAACACATTTAGAAACTCATATATTAGAGGAATTTCTGCAAGCTTCTTCTCAACCACATGGTAGACTACTGATTGTGAAGATTCTGAATTTTTCAACTCTAAGCAATGGTGCCCATGGACAAGTGATCAAAACTGAACAATACTGACGGCTATATCCAAGATAGCCCCATGATATTTCATCCAGCTCGTACCCAAAATAGCGTCAATGCCTTACCCTTCTAACACTATGAACTTGATCGAGTATAACTTCTCTCCAAGGTCAAGTGGTGCATCTCTCACTTCCATCCTAGCTATAAGAGTCCCTCTAAAAGACTTAATAGTATATGGCGATTTCATGACGCCTTGCTTTATACCATACTCTTGAACAAATGAATGGCTGATGAAATTATGTGATGCACCAGAATCAAATAACACGAGGACAGAATTTCCATCAAGCAAAAATGTACCAGTGAGCACAGTCGCATCCTCAGGGATATCCTCCGTCTTCATGTAGTTCACACGGCCAGTCTTGACTGCTAGTTTTGGCTGACCTGGCATGCGATTCCCACCCTGAGACTGTTGTTGGAGTGCCACTCCTTGCTGCTTCGACAGTTGGCAATCCCTTGCAAGGTGCCCTATACAACCACAGTTAAAACAAAGATAGGATCCTGGTCGCACCTGCTGCTGCAATGGTCGAACGCCCACTGAAGGTTGAGGGGCCGAGACAGTTGGACGATACATGCTTTGCTGCTGAGGCTGCTGCTGCTGAGGAGGATGATAAACTGAACACTAAAAAGGAATAGATCTGCACTGCTGTCTAGTTGGAGAAGTATACAGCATACGATACTTCTGTGGTGCACTGCTAGATGGTCATGCGGTAGAGCGCTTCTTGGTGATCAACTTGTGCATCTTGTCCTCAGTAAAGATTGCTCGACTACCACATCCGTCGGCGCGCCCACAGCTACTCACGGAGCCTCAGCCATGATGGGGTCGAGCCTCACACCTTCGGACATGCCATCCGACACACACAGTTTCTAGATCGATTTTGCGCGCTCTCCACCATCATCAAGTACACTGACGAGACCAACCCTGCCCATTGGCTCGAAGATTATCGTCTCGCCTGCAGAGCCGGAGGTGCGGACAACCTGTTTGCCATCTAATACCTGCCACTCTTCTTGTCGAACTCGGCCAGGGGGTGGCTCAAGCACCTTCCCGAGGGCAGCATTAGGGATTGGTCTGACCTTCGTAAAGTCTTCATCGGCAACTTACAAAGAACCTACACATGTCCAGGGAACTGTTAGGATCTGAAGAACTGCAAACAACAACCAGGTGAATCGCTCGCAACTACATCCAGTGTTTCTCGCGCAAGCGGAACGAGCTGCCTGACGTGAGCGACGCTGATGTCATCACCACCTTTATCTGCGATACAACTTCCAAGGCTCTCGTCCACAAGTTAGGGTGTAAAAACCCTCAGACGGCCATGCGCTACTCGACATCGCCATCACCTTCGCCATTGGGTAGGAGGCTGTCCAAGCCAACTTCGACCGAGACCAAGACAAGGACAAGGAGGAGTACAAGTCCGACCGCAAGTCTGACCAGTGCTCTGACCAGCATTCCGATCGTTTGGATGACCGGGTCAGAGGCGGATCTAGCAGCAAGAAAGCCAAGAAGTGTCGGCAACACGATGACGAGTTTGTGGCCGTCATTGAATATCGGCCCCGACCCCAAGCCAAGGCTCCATCGGAGCATGACAACTACTTCGAGAAGCTTCGGGAGAAGCCCTGTTCGAACCACTACGCTCCGGTTCAGCACCTCTACAAGGATTGCCGCCTGATGCAGTACTTCCTGAAGGGTCATCTTCGCGTCCAACCACGTCCACCTCAACGTCTCGACCCTCCAGAGAAGGGTGCCGAGGAGAAGGCTGATCCCGCCTTTCCTGAACCTGAAGGCTGCCTTATGATTTTTGAAGGGCCATGTGCTTACGAGCCTCGATGCCGCCAGAAGCTGCTGTGGCGAGAAGTTAACTTCGTCGATCCTGCTGGACCAACCTACCTCAACTGGTCAGAGGCGCCCATCACCTTCGGCTAGACCAAGTGCCTCGGCCAGGGCATCTTCCCCTCGTGCTCGACCCCATCGTCGGCAACACGAGCCTCACCAAGGTCTTCATGGATGGTGAGAGCACCCTCAACATCCTTTACATCGACACCTTCAACGCTATGAAGCTCTCACAATCAGATCTTCGGTCGAGCTATGCTTCGTTCCACGAGGTGATCTCGGGGGACCGTGCCATCCCCATGGGGCAAATTGACCTCCAGGTCACTTTCGGCGACCGCAACAACTTCAGGACCGAGACCCTTACGTTCGAGGTGGTCGACTTCATCGGAACCCACCACGCCATCCTTGGCCGACTTGTCTACACCAAATTCATGGCCGTCCCTAGCTACATCTACCTCAAGTTGAAGATGCCGGGTCCCAAAGGCGTCATCACCGTGGCTACACACATCAAGCAGGCCCTTGCCTGTGAACAAGAAAGCTTCAAACTGGCCATCACCCTCATGGGGTCGACCGAGCTAGAAGAGATCCGCAAGTCTCAAGGGTCGGCCCCGACCCTGACTCTTGACTCCAAGTCATCATGCTCTACATCTTTCGAGCCACATAGTGACTACAAAGAGATCATCCTCGACCCATCTGACCCTGCCAAGAAGGCAAGGGTCGGATCGGTGCTCTCTGACAAATAGGAAAGCACGCTCGTCGACTTCCTCATCCGGAATTGAGATGTCTTCACTTGGGCACCCTGTGACATGCCGGGCATCCCCAAGGAAGTTGCCGAGCACTCCCTCAATATCAAGCCTGGATCTCGACCCGTACAGCAATGATTCCGACACTTTGATGATGAGAAGAAGAAGGCCAGAGGGAAAGAAATTACCAAGCTGCTTGATGCTAAGATCATTCGTGAGGTCTACCACCCTGAGTGGCTAGCCAACCATGTAATGATCAAGAAAAAAAAATGGTAAATGGAGGATGTGTGTTGACTATACGAGTCTCAACAAAGCATGCCCAAAGGATCCGTTTCTTTTGCCGCGTATAGATCAAGTGGTCGATTCCACCGTTGGCTGCAAGACCATTGGTTTTCTTGATGCGTACTGCGGGTACCATCAGATTTTTATGCAAGGTTCCGACCAGCTCGACACGTCCTTCATCTCTCTGTTCGGCTCCTTCTGCTATGTCACGATGCCTTTCGGGCTTAAGAACGCCGGCGCAACCTATCAGCGCTGCATGCAAAAGTGGTTCCACAACCAACTGGGTAGGAACCTTGAAGTCTACACTGACGACATTGTTATTAAGACTTGTAAGGCCGATGGCCTCATTGCCGACCTAGAAAAAACCTTCGCCAACCTCTAACGGTACCGCGTCAAGCTCAACCCCGAGAAATGCATCTTCGACGTTCCCTCAGGCAAGCTGCTTGGGTTTGTCATCTCCAAGTGCGGCATTGAAGCTAACCCTAAGAAGGTAGCCGCGATCCTGAATCTCGGCCCCGTCAAGAACGTCAAAGGTGTCCAGAGGTTCACTGGGTGCCTTGCGGCCCTCAGCCGCTTCATCTTCTGAGTTGGTGAGAAGGTAATGCCTTTTTACCGACTCCTATATAAGTCCGATCGTTTCACCTGGACTGTCAAAGCCCAGGAAGCGTTCGAGCAACTGAAGATCTCGCTGTCCTCACCGCCAGTCCTTGCTTCGCCGGCCCTCAATGAAGTCCTACTCCTGTGCATCTCCGCCACCTCCAAGGTGGTCAGTACCGCCCTCATCGTGGAGCGCTCGGAGGAGGGTCGGGCTTTAAAAGTCCAGCGGCCCATCTACTTCATCAGTGAAGTGCTCGCCGATGCCAAAACCCGCTAAACGCAAGTGGAGAAGTGAATCTACGTCGTCCTCATCAACAAGTGCAAGCTGTGTCACTACTTCGACAGCCATTCTGTCCAAGTGGTAACAAGCTTCCCACTCGGAGAGGTCATCACCAACAAGGATGCAGTCGGTCAGATCGCCACATAGGCAATGGAGCTCATGGGCCACGACATCTCTTATGTGCCACGTCAAGCCATCAAGTCCCAAGTTCTTACGGATTTCATCGCTGAGTGGACCGAAGCTCAAGAGGAAGCGACTCCTATCGACCTCGAGCACTGGACCATGTTCTTTGACGGCTCATGCATGCTCCGAGGCTCGGGGGCTACCGTCCTCCTCATATCTTCAAAAGGCGACAAATTCTGCTACGTGCTCCAGATCCACTTTTGCGCCTCAAACAACATCACCGAATACGAAGCTCTCCTTCACAGTCTGCGAATAGCAATCACTCTCAACGTCTGACGGCTCAACGTCAAAGGCGACTCCGAGCTCGTTGTAAACCAAGTTATGAAAGGCTCAAGATGCTATGATCCAAAGATGAAAGCCTATTGTCAAGAAGTTCGCAAGCTCGAAGAAAAGTTCGGCGGGTTCGAGTTCCATCACGTTCTTCGCCGTGACAACGAAGCAGCTGACTACCTGGCCAAAATGGCCTCGGGGAGGGACCCTATACCCACGATGTCTTACTCGAAGTCCTCACCGAGCCAACAATCAAGATCAAAGAAGAGGCCGACCCCTCGTCTGATGCCCCGATCGGCCAACAGGCCTCCACGGTCCCGACTCCAGGGTCGGAAGTGATGGCCATCGTTCCAGCTAGTCCCAAGACATCTTTGCCTTCCTCCAAGATGGCACGCTTACGACCGACACCAACGAAGCCCGACGCATCTCTCGGCGAGCAAAAGCCTATACCATCATCAATGACGAGCTATACAAGCAAAGCACTAGCGGCGTTCTTCAACGCTGCATTTCTCGGGAGGAGGGTCGGCATATCCTCGACGACATTCACTCGAGAATTTGCGGGCACCATGCCGCCCAGAGAGCCCTGGTGAGAAAAGCCTTCCGCTAAAGATTCTACTGGCCTACAGTAGTCGCTGATGCTGAGCAGTTGGTTCGCACCTGCCGAGGGTGCCAATACTACGCCCGGCAGACCCATCTGTCGCCTCAAGAGCTCCAAACGATCCGAATCATATGGCCCTTCGTGGTTTGGGGCCTCAACATCCTCAGGACTTTTTGAAAAGCGCCCGGGGCTTCACTCACCTCTTCGTCGTCGTCGACAAGTTAACCAAATGGATTGAAGCCAAGCCGAAGCCCTCTATCCGCGCGGTTAGGCAGTTGAATTCTTCTACAACATCATCTGCCGCTTTAGGGTCCCAAACTCCATCACCAATAATGGTGCGCAATTCATCGGTCGACAGTTTCATGAATTTTGTGAGGAGTTTCATATCCGACTCGACTTCGCATTCGTGGCCCATCCAAGGACCAACGAGCAGGTCGAACACACCAACGGCATGGTGCTCTAGGGGATTAAGCCTCGAATCTACGACTAGGTCAAAAATGCTGCCAGACAGTGGGCCTAAGAGCTCCCCTTCGTGCTCTGAGGCCCGCGGACGACCCCCAACAGGACAACGGGATTCACTCTTTTTTTCATGGCATTCGACGCCGAAGCCGTCCTGCCGACTAACATCGACTACGACTCCACGCGAGTTTGATCCTATGGCAAAGAAGCATCGAAAGCCGCACGGCAAGACGCTCTGGATCATCTCGATGAAGCACACGAAATCGCCATTTTGTGGTCGACCAAGAACTAGCAGAGTCTCCATCGGCTGCACGCTCGGCAGATCAAGGATCGGGAAGGGAGCCCAAACTAAGGTCGAGAAGCACAAGTTGTCACCCCCCGAGAAGGGCCCATTGTAATCAAGTGTGTTCTATGGTCCGGCGCCTATAAGTTGGTGACCTAGAGTGGCGAAGAGATCGAGAATGCTTGGAATATTGAAAATTTACGTCGTTTCTACGCATAATAAAATTAGATAAGTTTCTTGAGCAGATCTTGTTTTCTTCTTATTTTCTGATCGGCGGCGCGCGATCGAAAGGCCGACCCCCCCCCCCCCCCGGGGCTATCTGAATGTACCCTGTGACATGTTCGCTGACCCTCACAATGTGTTCGTTGGGCTCTGAGGCCGCCCGCCTGACGGTCAATTCGTACAAGTCTCGAAGTTAAATCCTAACCCGCGCTGGAGTGAACTCCGAAAGTTCCTCCGGGTCAGCGTGATTTAACTAAAGAGCAACGTTGCGGGCTGACCCCGTCATTTTTCGCAGGCTCCAAGCCTTTCATTTTCATTCGTTGGCCCCGTGCCTTGTTCTCATTCTATGGCTTCGGCCTGGTCCGCGCAAGTTTCAAAATTAAATCCCAACCCGCTCTGGCGTGAACTCCAAAAGTTCTCCTGGGTTCGACGTGATTTAACAGAGAACAGTGTCGTGACCCGACCTCGTCGCTCTCAGGCTCCGCGCCTCTCACTTTCGTTCTTAAGTCTCGTTTCTTCTCGATCCTCGGATGTGTAAAGAAATTCTAAGTGCTAGCGTTTGAGTTTTTCTCGTGGGTAACGATCGACAACCTGAGTTGGTGACGCTCTCTCTACGGCTACATTGAGTCCGATACTCAACCCTACCTGATATACCCAACCCGGTCGCTCTGTCAAACGCCCAACGGATGACAAAAAACGGAAAGTCACAAAAAATACTTCGCACGGGCAAGGGTTAGAACGCACTACTACCATTAACATATCTTACAAGTGATGCCTGAGGTACATCACCAAAAGTCATCACACGAAAAAAAGAGAAGACCTAAGCCTACGGGTTTCGGGATGGGGGCGGTCGGATCGGCATCGAGCCAAACCTCTCTCGTACAAACTCCTTCATCCGGAAACCAGAGCAAAGTTTCGTCGCCCGGTGCTGCACCGCGTCCGACAACTCCAGGATGTCCACTCCGGCATCTCGAGAGGGAAGCCTTTGGAGACCCGCGTGAGATCGACGTCTAGGTAATGCGCCTTCACCTGTGACAGCGCAAGTGTTGCCGAATCCTCTAGGGCGCCGGTCAACACGGCGCCGACCAGCCCAAGGAGGCATCCCATCATGAATCGGGCGTGGTCCGCCGAGACGTTGAAGTCTCGCACCCCAATGAATAGGTTCCGAAACATGCAGCGCACGTCTGCCATCACGTTGTGGAGGGCACCTGTCGCGGTTGCAAGGCAAAACGAAGATAAGTAATCAACCCCACGGCAACCCTTCAAACACAATTTGCATGAGTACGTACCGTCGCACTCCCCGATGGCAACATGGGTGGCGTTCTACGCGTCCTCCACCTCCTGCTACGCATGGGCCACGGCTTCGTCGAAGGACAAGCGCAGAGTGTCAAGCTCCGCAGTGAGCCTCTTGACCTTGTCATCTGACACGACGAGCCTCGCCTCGACGCCACGCCCCGCCGTCTCCTTTGCCTTCGCCTCCGCCCGCTTGGCCCGCATGTTAAGCTCTGAACAAGACGATAGGCTTCAACTTTCCTATTCCTAAAGGAAGAGTAAGGTCGGGAGCAGGGCAGGGGCGGGAGCGTGACACTTAGGAACAGTGTCGAACCGCAGCTGCACGAGCTCGGCACCATACTTTTTCCTCTCCTCCCGAGCCGCTTGATCCTCCGCTCGAGCAGCCTGGGCATCTTGCCGCGCCGTCACGGCCTCCTTCTCTGCGGCCACGAGCTTGCGTTAGAGCCGGTGGGCGTCCTCCGTCGACACCTCTCGGCTGGCCCGAGCCCTATCCAGCGCCTCGCGGAGGGTCTCCACTTCGGCCCGCAGTGCTATGTCAGACAGAGCCTGACCCACCGTCTGGAGCATAACTCGCTGCAAAAACACGTCTTAGTACCACAACAAAGGGTCAGTTATCATGAAATTTTGAGTTATGACTAACATACCCGTGATTCTTGTACGGCCGGATCGCGAAAGATGTTGCGACCTGTAGCCAATCGGTCGAGGAGCCCCTTCAAGCCCTCACCGACCTCGAGGATGATGTTAAATACCTCCCCCATCGAACTGTCGTAATGATGCATGGTTCGTACAGACGCCTCACCCGACGGGGGTCCAACACCACCCGTTGTTCTGAGACCGAAGCCCCGGATACGCCAACTCCGGCCACCGCGACAGTTGTAGTCGTAGCTGCTGTCTCCATCGCCTCCTCGCCGACCGTCATCGTTGGCCCAGTGAATGTGACGGCTGGGGAGGACATTAGTTCGCCTCTGTCGACCACCGTGGCAGCCTCCACGGCTACCATCTTGACGTCCCCCTCGACGCTCGTAGCCAAGGAGGACGAAATCGCCGCCCCCTCCGCAGCCACTTCCCAGCCTTCGGCAACTGTGCCTGAGGGGGAGGCAGCAGGTCTTTCGCAACTGCTGCCGCCCCTTGACTAGGTATGGGCCAAACGGGGCTGCACTTCGTCACCCATCGGCACGCCGGCCGATGGGTCTTTCCGCTGGAGACTTGGACATGGTGGGGCCATTGGAACACCCACCGCCGCTGCCGTTAGTCTGGCCCCTCTTCGTCGGCTCGCGACCCAAGGAACGCTGTGGCCAGAGAAGCAGCAGTCGTCCTACAAAAAATAAAGTAAGCCCACTATACGGCTAATATGCACAATGACAAAAGAATGCAAATGCAGGGACTTAGGCCTTCAACCGGCGAATTGGGATGGCCCTGGTCGTCTTCGGTGGCGATTGGACGGGCTTCAAGCCTCGAGCCATCACCACCATCGCCACCCTCTCTGCCGGCCGAGCTTGATCCTCTTCAGGGGGATCGAGGCGCCGGGTCAGACTCGTTGTCCATCCCCAAACCCTCCAAAATGTTGTCCAGGCCCTCGGACGATGACACGACGACAGGATCGTCTCTCGCCATCTGGCTGTGCCAGGGCGGCCACCTCCTCCTGTGTCGGCTGAGTAGCCGTGGCAAGAACCTACGAAATGAGCCCTCCCCGCTTCGGCTGACTGGAGGACCGCTCGCGTGGTCACTTCTTGGAGGTGCCAGCGCCAGCGCGCCCAGGCGGCTTTGAAGCCGCGGCTATCGCCGATGATCTCGTCCCTTGGGTTGGACCCGACGCTGGGCGGACGGCAGCCGAGGGCCGACCCTCCGCATGAGACGTTGGCACTGAAGGAGAAAGAGCGCCCGAAGGAACCGCCGCCGGAACGCGCAACGAAGACTCGCCCGCCCGAATCGACACAGGTAAAAGGATTGATCGACAAATACTATCATCATGAAATAACGAACACTGAAAGAAAGAACCAACTTACCGGACGCGCGGAAAGAGGCTCCAGCCCTCTCATGTGGGCCGCCTCCTCGTACTCTTCGAACATGCGAGCGACACGGCCCGCAATGTCCTCGTCCGACAGCTCATCCCCAAGCACCAGGCGCGTGGTGTCTTGGGCGCCGGCGTACGCGTGCATCTCATGTCGGCGCTTTTGGAGCAGGAGCACTCGACGACCGATGAATACGGCAGCCACCTTAACAGTCGAGAGCCTGACCTCCCGAAACTCTCGGATCCGCGTAAGGAGCGGGGCCCAGCTCCTACACGTCCTCGTCTGATGGTGAGGAAGTCCACGAGTTGATGGTCGCGGCGGACTCGTCAAAGTATTGTGGGACGCGAGGGGCAGCGTTGGTGGCATAGAACCACTCGTCGTCCCAAGCCTTCAGCGATTTCTTCAAGAGGACCTCAAGGTACTCCCCCGCGCACGTGTTGCGGAGGCAAATGCTGGCGCACCCATAGCGACGGGTGTTGTGTGCACCACCCAGCCGCAAGATGTTGAAGAAGTATGTCCATAGCACGCAGAGAGATCTCAAGGAAGGCCTCGCAGAGGTTGATGAAGAGCGCGATGTGAAGTACCCCACTCGGGTGAGGTGGTGGAGACGAATCTGGTAGTAGGAGAGGAGCCAGTGGACGAACCGGATGGTCGAAAGCCCGAGCCTGCGGTCGTGGAAGGCGAGGAAGGAGACGATCTCCCCCTCCGCGGGGGCCGGAACTTCTTGCGGCGCCACCGCCCTCCAGTTGATGACGTCCTACCGCTAGAGGAATCCCTTCCTCGCGTGGTCGTTGAGAATGCTGGCGAAGAGGGTGGATGCCTTCCACTAGGAGGCATCGCGACGACGATGAGGACGACGAACAGAGAAACGAATGAAAGCAGCGAAGGCTAAGAGCTCGGGAGAGAGCAGGAGCGTGAGGAAGACGATGGCAAAATGGCAAAGGTGGGTTTCGAAACCCACCTGGTCGCCTTTTATAGCTGGGGGAGGCGGATGGTTCTGCCCCCTCAATTCTCGGGACATGATCCCACGAAGCGACGAAGATTAACTCCCGCGTCATGATGGGTACCTGAACTGTCGGAAACCCGTAACTTTCGAACCCCACCCACCGACGGATGGGCCCAGCGTAAAATTCTCGCTACGTCCGCCGGTCAAAGTGACGTCAAAATGCCCACGCACACCTGCTGAGCACAGTGACCATCAGGCCTGCGCCAGACGGACGCGACACACACGTACGAGCCGCGGCGGTTCAACTTTTGAGAGCCACTCACCTCGCTACACGTGGCCCCCCATCGGGGCACCTGACGGGTCGATCAATGGCTGTGCACCAACGATCTTCATTACCCACCTACTGACGGGTGGGCCAGGGGCAAACATTCATTGCCTCTGCCAATCAAAATGATGATAGCCCAACTGTACATGCCAGCCAGGCGCGGTAATTGTCTGGCTGGCTCCAGAAGGACAAGACGCGCAAGTGTGAGTTACTGCGCGGGACGGCGATTCGAATTTCAAAATCCATTAGCCATCCTTCACGTGGATGCAACGGGACCGAACCCGTACTTTTGAGCAGTCATGGGTCGGCTACCGAACCGTTCGGTCCAAACCCTGCCCTCAAGCGCTGATCATGGAATACAGCCAATCCGCTTGGCCGATCCTAGGTGCAAGTGCTGATCACGAACATATGACTGGTCCGACCGATCTGTTCTAGGTACTTAACACAAATTCGGCAACGAGTGCAGCCGGTCTCTACTCTCGATGGTCGAGGAATTCAAGTTTCGCCTGACTAATCTGAATCACTCAGGAGCGAAGGTCCGAATCGATAAAATTCAATCTGATCCCCTGACTGACCCTATGGATTGCCCGAAGGCTCGGGGGCTACAAACTACGGACACGCTCGAGCGCTTCCACAGGATCGATGACAACACGACGACGAATCAGACCCCCGACCGACCCTTCGGATCGCTCGAGCGCTCAGAGACTATGCCCTTCGGGCGCGCTCGCGCGCCCTCATAGGATCGACTTGAAGAAACCACGACGAAGCAACTACGACAACGCATCAGACCCACAGCTGACCCTCTGGGTCGCCTGATGCCTCGGGGGCTACGTCTTACTGGCGCGCTTGCGTGCCCCCTAAGGACTGACCATCAGAAATCGACTTTACGGATCTGCCCTGCACCGCCTCAACAGAATTGCAAACGGTGCAGGGCTCAGAGGTTACTGTCAGGATCATATCCCCCAGGTACTTACGGCTCGGGATTACTTGATGGCCCAAACTACAGTCTATGGCCCATCAACAACAGCCAGTCTACACCTTTTGTGGGCTCGAAAGAAGAGTCCTGCAAGATTTCACGAAGCCCAACCAAAAAGTCGGATGCATTCAGTCACGAGAGCCACTCCGACGGCCCAAATCTGGTCTTAACGAAAGAACAGGAGTACTTAATTTATACACATATAATGTTGCACAAACTACAAAATGTGCTGAGACAACGTATAAACACAAAGCACTCAAACACGACGATGGCTACTGAAACACTGAGACAAACAACATGATCACTCTTCTTCATGCTCACGCGGCACTCGATGTCATTCTCCATGCAGTCTACATATGCAGAGATGCACCAACGGACACATAACCTTTCAAGCAGCAGTATCTGGTGTATAGCGATCACTCGAGGTGATCAACGGCTGCGGCGGAATAGGGAGTAAGCGTTGAGAATGACGAGCAGGACGAGGATGATGGACGCGATGAGGGAGACGAAAGTGGAGGAGCCGATGTGGCGACAGAATTTGCCGTAGAGACTGCAAATCTCGTTCCACCTGGTGTGCGAGTTGCCCTTTAGTCCAACCCACGCCACACCACCGGCCGAACCGGTTGCTGAAGCCATGATCCCAGCGTAGAACTGCAGTACGAAAGCAACCTGCACGCATTAGTTTTCCTAATACTGATGCATATTTGCTATTCGAGACAATAGCATTGTAATTACTGGCAGACAACCGATCGGAATACGCATTTCACATTTACTGTCACATAGTTTTCCTGCTACTGAGCACCAAAACACACATTACATTCTGGAAATAGTTTGTTAATCTTTATTGCCTATATCTACTAAGGTATGAATAAATTGTATTGCCTTTTTGTCATATATATCTATGCCGATATAATGAAATTAAAAATATACAGCAGAGTTGACCTAAAAAGAAGGATGATAACAATCAGTCATGTGACTCCTGTGGCTGAATATTTCAGACAAAAGAATTATACTTCCGAAAGGTATTCGTAAAGATTCTCACCACATCGAGTACGACGAGGAGGAAGAGGGTCATGAGGGAGGAGGCGGAGCCTGCGAGAAACCTGAGCGAGCTCACAGCTGTGAGCAAGCTGTACAGGGACGTCACGCACAGAGCCACGAGCAGATATCTACACAAGAAGCACATAAATCGAACGGGTGATCAAAATCAGATGAAATATCATGTTAAAGCGGAAGAGCATCTATGACATTTAAACAGCCAAGCATCTTTGTCTAATCTCACATCAGCGCCGGTGAGTCGTTAATTGAACTTGGCGTCCATGGGAGCGAGGATCAGCCGCGGAAGCAGCGCGACGGGGACCATCACGGTCTGCTTCGCGGTGATCAGCACGATGAGTGCCGCAAGCGTGGCCGCAAACAGGAGCGCCCTCGGGACCAGGTCGGCACCGGAGAAGTTAGCGGCTGGAGGGACCGGCGCGGCGGTGGTCTTGTCGGACTCCGTCATGGCATCCACGGTGGCCATGGCTTCAATTACAGCTCTTCGGCCAGAATCAAACAAATTCAGCAGGTGTGTAATTAGTTGCAAACTGGCTGCTGTCGCCACTGATGTGTAGCAATATATATTTGAACCCCAGCAGCATCCGGGCTGGCACGTGAGAACGCGCGCGCGACCTCATATTGCTCTATCTGATCACAAAAACTGATCCGAGCAGGTGGGCCTTTGACTAGTCTCTTGTCTCTGACTACTAACTAGACGATACATGGGATGAGGACTATCAGAAGATCATTCTTGGACGCAAAGCAGGTACTGCAACTCTCACAATTAATTTACATGCGTGCGGCCACGTCGTTGTATCATAATCTGTTCATATCCGAGAAGTAATCTATACAACCTCCGTTCTTTAATTGTTGTCACCGTTTACTTTTAATCTCAACTTTAATCATTTATTTTATTCAAAAAATAAATTTAAATATATAAAATTATAAAGTGTGATTAAAATATCTTTAATAATAAACTAAATTATAATAAAATATATGATATTTATTAAAAAAAATTTAAATAAAATAAATAGTTAAAGTTAAAATTAAAAATCAACGACAACAACAATTAAAAAATGGAGGGAGTATGTTATTATTCTACATATACATACAAATGAATGATAGCGTCTGCTAGCTGGCAGCGAGAGGTACCGCGCAACTTGGAAAGGTCATGTTTGATTGTTTCGATCCGTACCCAGCAACTTGGAAAGGTAATGTTTGGTTGTTAATTTCAGTGAATTTATGCAGCGGGAAGTCAGTGGTATTTGCATAACAAATCACAACTCGGGTGGTTCGTGAGAACGGACGAAGAGTTGAAAAAGTTAATTGGACGCGAATGGAGATCAAAGTGTTGTGTTGTACCTAACTCTTAATGAACGTGGACGCCGTCAAGCATAACACAACACGCTTCACTAAACTAGTTCGGTGGGGACGAGGACATCAATTTTTTTAATACACACAACACTATTTAAATTAGTATGGATAAAACTTGTGCAGAACAGTTAAAATTAAAGGTGAGCACGTTTTTAAACACATATTTTATTTCTTTGGAGAATAGATTGCTATTTAATACTTTATCATGAGGTTGTTTAATTTCAAAAAGAGTTTGAATCCAACTCGAGTCGAGTCTTTGTCGAACTTTAAGAGCAGCCTACACTAAAACAGATGTTCAGCTCGCATACGAACTTTATTTTCAATGTTCTAGATATGGATAAAAAACTATAGAGATAATGCTTCCAATGGATGCAATCTTGTGCCAAAATACGTTCTAGATTCCCTAAAACAATATGACGTACAGAGTCAGATAGGATGTTGTGACATCATCTTTTGACCTTTGAGCTGTGTATCTTTCTTAATCTCATTAGTATTAGGGTTTTCTCTCTAAAGACACACTAAACTCTATATAAACAGTAGTCACTATCATTAGACTTAGATTTTACTTAGATTATTTTATTCGCAAACAGTTTCATCGATGCTAGATGTTTGGATATCTCAACTTTGTGAATTTAATTCAGATTTTGTATTTGTGTTATGCTCTTTCTTATTTTTGCTTTTGTTCTTTGAATCGTAGGCATAGATTAACCTTCTTGGTGTAAGCTTCATGATCTCCTAAAAAGTATGAATTGATTTTGGTAATTCAATAAATACTATAGATAATGGTTGTGATCGTAAGTTTCACCCCTCGAATCTCTACAACATGGTGGGTTTACTCGATGGATAACAAAAAACTATCCAAGAAGAGGAGTTCTGAGTGTTGGTGGACCAATGCTAAGGACTAGCTAGAGAGTTCATAAAAACGCGGATACTATTAAGGGGGTCAAGTCATTTGTCTCCTGTTAGAGGGTGTGAATGCTCCTTAATTACCTCAAAAAGCACTAAAAATGACAGAGAAAGCGAAGTCAAAGATCAAAGCTCAAAATCGCTAAAGATGCAGAATCAGCTAAAGATGCAGTCACTGGACAGTCCGGTGAAGTCACCGAACAGTTCGGTGAGCCTTAAAGGTGCCTGACCAGAGAGAGATGCTATCTGGAGTCGAGGTGGAGCAGTCACCGAACAGTCCGATGAGCCTTAAAGGTGCCTGATCAAAGAGAGGTGCTCTCTGGAGTCGAGGTGGAGCTGTCACCGAACAGTTCGGTGATGCAGTAACCGGACAATTCGGTGAGCCAGAAGCTAAAGTCTAAAAGAGATGTCTCTAAAAGTCTAAAAGAGAATGTCATTGGACAGTCCGATGAAAATATGCATCAGACAGTCTAGTGTCACGTAGAATGAATTTCAAAGAGAATGTTTTCCTAGTCTGCGAGAATGTAGAATGAATTTCAAAGAGGATGTTTCCCTAGTCTGCGAGAAAACAAGTCACTGGATATAGTCTGATGAGTGGATAGTCTGGTGGGAGTAGTCACCAGACAGCCCCGTGATTGAAAAAAGCAGTCATCTTTATGACATCACATTTTAACAGTTGTTTTTGAGCTTAAAGCCTATTTAAACTGTGAAGAGAAACATTTTGCTTAATGTCTGAGGTCTAAATTGTTAGAGCAAACTTTATAATGGATGTGTCCTGCTTGACTACAACAGCCATGACCTTCCAGTTTACGAATTGAAGGTGAATTTTGGGCGACGGTTTTCAGTGCTTGGTAGAGGACTTTCGGAAGGGAGAGGGGCGCTAGGAAGGGAAGAGACAGCGTGCTTGAAATCGAAGGCAAGGGAATCCTGCGGAACGTGAATGGATTCATCACAAGGCACTCCCTCAAATCGAATTTCAAACTGTTGAGAAATGCTCCGCGAAATCTAACGAATTTGGCCAAAATTGATTTTTGAAATCACACAATATGCAGCAAACAACATGGTGCAATGGACTTAATCAAAAAAAAAATTTATCTCACGATTAAGTTTGGTAAGATTTTGATACAATGGAATTTTTGGGTGTTACAACGGGGCAGATCGTAGGAGCGGAGCATCGGACGCCATGCAGAGGGTCGGGACTGTTGTTTTCTAGGGTCAATTAACAAAGCTAATGGGGGAAACAATAGGATTCAGTATAAAAAAACAATAGACACCAGTATAAAAAAAACAATAGGCTTCACATATGATATGATGTTAGGTTGGGCGTCCACAGCTTTTAAATTTTTCATACTTTTTCCGTGACGACTACTCTAACATGTCAGCAAATAGTGGGTCAGATTGTGATGAATTTTCTAAAACGTCACTAATTAGTAGGCTAATTGTGATGAATTTTCTAAAGCATCACCAATCATTGGCCAGTTGTGAAAATTTAATAAAACATCACTATATTATGGGCTGATGCACCGATCGTGATGTTTTCTGAATCTGTCATGGGTTAACTAGTTTCTTGTAGTCGAAGCTATACATATTATAGTTTATTATATAATTTGAGTACAATTGTTCATCTGATGAATAAGAATTGATACACCAAAACAAAGCATTGTATCTATCTTATTGCGCCTTTTTTCCGAAAGGATTCTTCCTCTCATTTTGAATACATACTTTATGACTTGGATGTGTTGGTAATTTATCTTGAGATCCTGCTTAGCCATGTAGGAAACCAAAAAAGTGCAGAAAAGCACACCTAGGTTATTCTTGTGAAAATATATGCCCATCTCAGAGAATGCTAAACAAGGAAATAACATTAGCTGCCAGTATAGAATAAAGTAAAATCTTAGCACTATAAGTCATGAAATTGATGGGTTGTAAAACTATATAAACAAATGGACCATTGTCCGTTCATCTGCATTAACATTTAGATATAGCTAGTTTCCTAGTTGATAAAAGGAGTAGACGCATACGGAACATGTTCTAATTTCTGTGTCCGAAGACACAACTATTGTACAATGTGGGCCGCAATCGGTAGTAAACAAAGAATTCCTTGTTAAGAGCTGAGAACATTATTTGGTAAAAAATTAGTTGGCTACTTACAGCAAACTCTAATGCACAAAACAGTGCTCCCATTGAATGTCTTGTAACTACTATGTTGATATATCCATATGATTTCATTGCCTTGCGAACAGCATCGTGATGGCTGGATATAAAAGTGTATTACTGTAAGAAGATTACAATCCAGTGTGGACCCTAAAAAACATTACAAAATAAAGAATTAATGTCCCATATTACGCAGCGAGGTGGACAGTAAAAATGAACTTATGGACAGAGGCACCAACATATGTGAAAAAAAACAAAGACCTGTGCTGATTAAGATAAAGTTCAACATATGATTATCATGTTCATATATCATTTCATAGATCAATGTCACAACGCGTGTAATGACATAGGAACAATTATTGTTCAGTGTGTTAGACTGACATAACCAACATAATGCATCAGCGAATGCCTTTCGTACAATTTTAAAGCCAATGAGAATAATCTATTTCCTGTAGACTATATGCAGCTATCTTTTTTGCCACTCTACAGGGCACCTGGGTGCTATGCAGAGTGTTCTATAAGAGAAGGCTTGCTGCACAGAATAGAGGGCACATAGGCTAACTTCCAAACTGCCGTGCACAGTGGGAGAAGTGATACTGAAGGCCATAAAAATCATATTTGAGTATCGATCTATAAGGCCTAAAGTTTTGTCTATAAAAAAGGTGCAAGGATTACGGCAAAATTGTAACTGATTTGAATACTACCACGTCTGTTTTGATCATAACACCATAAATATGAATCAGGAAGGGTAATAAATTTCTATCAAATAATAAAGGAAAGTGTTAAAATCTATTTACGATAAAGCAAAGCAGAATAAAAGCGTAAGTGTATTATTTTCTCAAAAGGCTCACTCAGCACATATACAATATTGGTGTTGTGCATGTGGCATTGCCACAATGGTATGCATGGCAAGCACTTTTCTGTAAGTATGAAAACAAATCATTTGCTACAACCTTTTGTGTCAGGTACTTTTTATTATTTTTATTTGCCTCATGATCCATATATGTCAACCAAAGGTAACAATAGTTTTGGAAATACGATAGAGCATAACTAACTTCATTTGATATGATAAGAGTACAATGTGGGCACACAAAACAAAGGAAAATTAGATTGACGACACTGAAAGATCACGGGTTTAGAAAATTACCACCGAACTGAACCGGTACACTTATGTACCATCGAAAGATCGTTTTTCTTACAAATCTACCATTCCTTCCGTTTCGTTAAGATTTATATGATTTTGTATTTTCTAAAAGCAACTAACAATTTGAAATGACAATCTTGCCCTTGTCCAAATGCCTTTTCCGAACATCCATCCCACAAAATTCCACAGCCGCACAGTTTCTGATCCGTCGTACTTGCCCGCCATACCGCTACGACTCATCCACTGGCACCCCTCCCCCGGCTTGCTGCCACTAGCCCTGCACTCTCTTCTCCATCGGTGACGCCTCCACCAGCTCCTTCCCAGTTGACGTGGAACTGCGGCAGTGCCTGTAGGAACCGGCAGTGGAGTTCCAGCGCCCAACACTGCCGCGGCTTCCAGCTGGATGATGACTGATCCTCCTTGTCTCTGCCCTTGGCGTCTCCTTGTTGTGCTGTTTTTCTCCATGTTGACTGAAACACCCTCGTCACTGCTGTCCCTTGCCATGGTCGAGCTTGCCGCGGTCGTGGTTGACAAGACCAGCAGCTCGACAGGCTTCTCCTTATCGAATGGCTGGAACCGCCCAACTTCC
>BCLH01000770.1:85790-128600 GCA_001602315.1 Zoysia pacifica
CCCCCCCCCCCCCCCCCCCCCCGAAAGTGGTTTTAGCCAATGTGGCAGTACACATGGCACTATATCATTTTTTATCTCCTCTTTTATTTCCTTGTTCTCACACTTGACTCTAAAAATACTCTTCATCATCTTCTTGATAATTCAAACCCAAAAGCATGCGTCACCACTCACTCACTGGCTCTCGCTCCACAGCACAGTCAAGTAATTTTCCTCAATGAAAAAAATGCAATGTGCTAAAAAATTTTCTGAATTGAACATCTTAACAAAAAAGATATCTTGGAGCAGACAGATGGTTCATATGTTGATAAGAGTTCCTGTTAATATTTGAGGCAAAACATGATATATTTGAAGAAAAAATGGCTAATCTTAAGTGCATATTATCATTTGTTTCCTTTGCCTCACCTACTTTGGGATCATAGCTTTGGATTTCCTTTTCAAAGAAACAGTTTTATCCTGCTGTTGCAGTTTGTCTGCTATGGGACTGGCCTGGGCCCATTGATGGCGCAGGCCGGGAAGCAGATGAAGTGAGATTAGAAGAATCATTAGTAAATTGTTTAGTTTACTTAATGGTCAAGTTGGTTGCTGAGATAAAGATCATTTGCAGATTGTTTAGCTGTCAAGTTAGTTAAAGTTTGAGGTTGTTACAATTATATGTCAGTTAGCTATATATGCCTGGTGTATGGATCTGTCTAGGTTAGCAAGAAGAAACCAAATTATAGTGAGAGCCTATAAGGCGACTTGCCGGTTTCCTCTTGTTATCCCGCTGTACCCTAGCCAATCCATTTCATTGCCCTTGCACTTTGAAGCAAACTGCAAAGGATCCTATTATATATACAGTTCCAAAATCAATCACCATATTATATTTGTTCCTGGTTAGTTTGTGTATTTTACTGTTCATGACTGTTCAGTTATATCTATATGATTCCCATAACACTTTGTGATAATAATGATCCCTAAAACAATTTGTAATATGATCTCTAGTTGCAGGTCTTTTATCTCAGGAACACAATTCATCATTAAACCATGATCATGTCAAGCGGCATGATTTAGTAAAGAGTGAAATTTCAAACGAGGAAAGCCAACAACAGGAAGATGCACCTTCACATGGAAAAGATCATTCATCCAGACCTGAAGTGATTTCTCAAGATTCAACTGGTGAACACCTTCACTATGCTCCAAAAGAGTGTGATTCTCCAAAAGTAAAGCAAGAGCCTGGAACCAGCGCTCCACTAGATACTGTAGCTCAACGGCAATCTTTGAATGAAATGAAGAGCCAAGAGCCACCAGGCTCGAACCAAACAAATAGTTCTACTATGATGGTGAAGCCCCCAGTTGTCACATTTCACATGTTAATTCCGATTCTGAGACGCCACCTTGATAAAGATAGGGATATGCAAGTCCAGTCCATTTTTGCAAAGTTGCGGGTTGGTATTTATCATTTTTTTGCTTTAAATTTATGTTCTTTAATTACCTTCTCTTTAAACTTGAGGTCAATATGTCCTAGGAGGCTAGGATGAACAAACTTCAATAATATTTTGATAGAAAAATATAAACATGTTGCCTCTAGACAAACATCAGATTTACTTTACCCTAGACTCAAGCGTGGCATTTTTTACTTTTTGTACAGTCCTTACCTTTCGTATCCCATTTGTAAGGGTCGCCCTATAAAAATAGAAAACAAATGTAATATATTTTATGAACAGAAAAAAGATTGGTCTGAAAATACAAATTATATGAAGAAAATGTTTTTTACCAGTGGGTGAATCGGCCTAACTTAACTAGTTCAGGGAGCAAATTGAGCCAAAATTTTGTTAGTGAGTTTAATGGTCAAATCATATAGTTCAGGGTAGTAAAAAGGACTTTGTATTTCACAACAATGCCACAGGCATATTATTATACTTCACAAGTTTTTTATTTTCTGATTATTACTTCTTTGTTAGAACTTGCATGAAAACAATTACTCTGCTTATGCTTCGTTGTTTAAATTTGTCATTCATTTTATATAGAAAAATGAAATCACCAAGGAACACTTCTTAAAAGTTGTAAGGAGTATTGTTGGTGACAAGTTGCTCAAGCAAGCTGCTTCACAATACCAAATGCAGGTAATCCTGCCTTATTGTTATCTTTTTTAGTTCTTAAGTTTGATTTATCTGTCCATTAGCACCACATGAAGTGTTGTATATATTCTTGTTAGATATATTATATTTCCCTCTAGTTGGAAGGTCTTTCTACATATTGTACACTGTTTATATTGCACATTGGGACATGCAATAGATATGGGTTGTTCATTTCTAACATGGTGTAAGAGCGAGGATTAGTTTTCTTTCTTCCAATGCCTCTCCCACGTACTGCCATCGTGTAGCCCCGCGTGGCCTTTCCCGCCTCCCGTACGCCGCTGGCTCACACATTGCCTAATCATAGTATCGACTACCTCTCAAAGCTTAATTGTTAGTGACCCTACATTCTAGCTACCTACCCATAATTTATTAGGCTCGTTTAGCTTCTTTACCCTTTGCATCTGTAGAGTAAAATGAAAGACCCTTGCTCATTTATTAGCACTACACCCAAGTAGGGCGCCATTAAGGATGCAATGATTGAATCCTTGCTCCCTCCCTCATCACCGTATCCATATCAAGATACGGTGCACCACTATTTAGGTGGTGGCATTGCCCTTGCTCATTTAACTATACCATGGTTCCGATATGGTCTGTCACTAAGAGGGTATGCCCTGACAAATTTTTTTGGGGTTTTGTTTCCATAAAAATCGGTTAAAATAGTTGTTGGCTTGCCAAGCCTAGCACAACCCCTCCTTTATCCGGGCTTGGTACCAGCTATGTTATGTTAAACATAGGCAACATTCTAACAATTCCTACCTATGAATTCTATTTTCGTTAATTATGGTGGTTGTTTTTGACATTCTGTTTCTTTTCGGAATTACTTGCTCTTGCCTCGCAGCACACTGCTCTGGCACAACGGAAGACAAATCCAAGCAACTCTATGGTATCAAACCAAGTAAGCAACTCTTTGGTATCAAACCAATTTTCTTCTCAGCAGAATGTTCCCAATTGTCCTATGCCAGGAGGTGAGCTGAAGGCACAGCCAGGGGCTCAACCCGTCCCTGTAAAACAAGCTAGTGACAGCCCAAGAGCACACCAGTTTCGGCCTTTGATAAGCCAGATGTCAGATGGAAATAGAATGCATATGCTACAAAGCCGTCCACCCAATATCCATTCAGTTCAGGTGCCATCAGTGCGACCTCAAGTGCAGCATCTACAAGCACCTTCAACAGGATTTGGGGTAAATACCTTTCATTCACGCCCATTGCCAAGGCCAGTTGGAGGTCCAGTTGCATCGCTTAGACCACAAATGGTAGATTCAAGTCAAAGGGCACAATTAGTCCAGGGATCTGTTACCACAGTTGCTGGGGGTGTGCCAACTCCGCCGGCAGTGCCGGGCAATGGTCCAACTAATCAATCTGCTCGGCAACATTCGTCAAACAAGGATCAGAGAACAAATTCTTTCATTCCAACAGCACATACAAATATGGAGTCTGTTAGCCAACATTCTGAATCTACGGCTAATTCTGTTGCTGCAATGCAAGCTAAACAAGTCAATCAAGCCATTGGCTCTTCAAAGGGTGGTGTTGTTTTGGAAAATCAGTCACCTACGTTGACCGCTTCAAAGTCTTCAACTGCAACAAGCTCAAGTCAGACTCATCAATCTCATGCCACACAAGCAGCACCTAAGATCCAGGTATGCGCTAATGTGCTACTGTGTTTATTATTTTTTTCTTGTACTCCAGATGCACACCAGAAGATCATTTGGAAATCTGTACTTGCTAGAAGCTAGTATTTGATTGAAGCAGAAAATGTACTCTGTTATCATGTCTTCACATGAACCCTCAATTAGCCTAGGCTGATCTTACTACTATGTGATTCTCACATAAATATTGTCAAATTACTTGTTTTGTATCGTCGAAAATAACTAGGAGTAAGCATGCAAACTTAATCTAGTTCGAAATCTGTAGCTATTGTAATACATACATGTCAGACTTGGTTCAATGTTTCACCTAGTTGCGTTTTTGAGCATGAGTTCTGGGACCCAGATATCAAGTCCACTGTGCAACCGTACTTGATCAGGAGTAAATGATTTTAAAAATTACATCATTCTTTTGTATTGTTCACATACATAATTAATAATATAAGAAGGCACGCTGATGCAAACTATGGTATGCATTTGCAGATTTTGTTATAAATTAAAAAATCTTCTGTGTGCAGTAAATTAGTCTATTGTCACTCCACAGTTGCAGAGTTTTGATCTTTAATAGCTGCAATTATTATGATATATGTGGAGTGATATATTGTACAATGGAGTACAATAAATATGTTTCAAAGCAGAACTCAGTAACTAAATATGATGAACATGTAACCACAAGTAAAGGCTGACTGTTAACTGAAACATATAATATCTATCTCTAGAGGGATATGTGGGATTACAGGGGTCTACTTGAATGTGGCTTTGTTTTTAATAGTCCATAACTTATGTATCACGTGATTATTTTCCAGAAATTATTTTTTAAAATTAGAGAAATATCAAGGATGATAAAAAAATGCAGGAAATGGTTAACTGGACATATTTCAGCATCTCCTGATGAATGAAACTTGAAATATTTGAACAAGTTGTTAGAATTCTATCCTACCACTAGACCACCTATCCCTAGAGGAATGAGAGCTCCTTTTGGGAGTGGTGGGAAAAAGGCCATTAGCAACAAAAGGAGAGAGCAGAAAAAAAGGAGTCAATTCCCTAATCATCGTGCCTTTCTCATCTGGAAACAGTAGAACACATTTGTTTTTTAAGGAGCTTCTCCCTCCGTCAGTGTGGTTATGAGAGCCTTCACGGATGAAAACAAGTTGTGGTGTATTGCTGGGGCTAGAAGCCCTTAGTCTCCATCTGGTTATGGACACAGGTTAGACTACCTTTTAAGTCGGGTGACTCGGGTTGTTCTTGAATGTTTACAAATGTCTTGACCTTGTATTCCTAACAGACCCTCAGACTTGGTCCTCATCGGAGGTGATATTGATGTACTGGGGACCACTAACTTTTTTCTCTTAATACAAGGATGCGCAGCTCTCCTGCGTATTCAATAATAAAAGTTTTAAGAATTATTAAGTTCAGAAATCAGTTTTGCCGAGAAAGCTTGATGGAGAATTATGATGTTTTGTGCTAATAAATTTTTATAATTATGTTGTCTTTCTAGATTCAAACCCCTTTGCAAGCATCTGCTACAGCAGCATCTAAAACACCTCAAAAAAAGGCATTTTCTGGACAGAAGAAGCCTCTTGAAGCATTAGGCTCATCTCCTCCACCGTCTAGGTAACTCCAATGCCTACCCTTAGTGAACAATTTCAGTTCAACTACACACCTCATTGAAATTGGCGTGTTTTATGTTTTGCCAGCAAAAAACAGAAGACATCTGGAGGTTTTCATGATCAAAGTATCGATCAGCTTAATGATGTCACTGCAGTTAGTGGTGTCAATCTGAGGGTATGCTTATTTTTATGGTTCTGTTATGTTATTTCTTGCTTTATGCATATCATATAATATCTGTTATTTGATGAACATAGAAACTGTAACAAATATTCCTTTTGCCAGGAAGAAGAGGAGCAACTTTTCGCTGCTCCAAAGGATGAGAGTCGAGTTTCAGAAGCTGCTCGTAAAGTTGTACAACTAGAGGAAGAAAAGCTCATTCTACGAAAGGGGCCCCTGACA
The DNA here is from genome assembly GCA_001602315.1 of Zoysia pacifica. Lineage (NCBI taxonomy): Eukaryota > Viridiplantae > Streptophyta > Magnoliopsida > Poales > Poaceae > Zoysia > Zoysia pacifica. The sequence continues at coordinate 91,560 of BCLH01000770.1, forward strand.
AAGAAACTAGCAGAAATCAGTTATAGCTTCTGTCATTCAAGTTTACATGCTAATAACTTCTATTATTCAGGTTTTCATGCTAGGAATATGTTTTAGGGATATTTTTTCTTACAGTGATATTTTAGCAGTGAGAAAATGTAATCTGAAGGTCATGGGCACTGATGTCGAGCATTGTCTATCAATGGTGGGTGATTATGCAGCGAGGCCTTTCTGTTTTTTCTTGACTTATGCCTGATCTAATATAAGCTTTCTGCAGTGCGTTGAGGAGCGCTTACGAGGATTTATAAGCAGTGTAATAAGGCTCTCAAAACAGGCATGATATGTTAATTTCGTTGAATTTTCTTGAGAATATTTTCTGTTAAGAGATATTAGTGCATTATACTTGTTCCCGTTGATTGCAGAGAGTTGATGTTGAAAAATCGAAGCATCGCTTTTATCCTTTGTCTTCAGATGTTCGCAGTCATATAATGAGGGTGAACCGAGAAGCTAGAGAACAATGGGACAAAAAGCAGGCTGAAGATGCTGAAAGAGCCAGAAAACAAAATGATGTTAGTTCTGCTGTATCTAATTTCGTGAAATATAATAATGTTAGATCTTTTACTGTAACAATGTTTTTTTTTTGTTCTTATAATATTATATGCGATCCAGTTGTCTGATCAATGGGCTTTGTGAATTCATAAAAAAAAAACTGCAGTATTCCAATCGAGTAAGTGTTTAGTGCATGGACTAATCAGACATCGAGTCCATAACTCTAGTCTACCTATGCACATGTAATTTCTGATAAGTGGCATTACATACTGGAGTGTTGATACTGTCTTGTTAAATGTAGCTTACAATAATATGTATATAATCTCTTAACTTTGACAACGAATTTGCTATTTTTAGTCCATTGTATTGTACATTTGATGTGCGTAAGCATTAGAAGCAAGGTCTGTATACTCGTACTTATACAAGGGACCTGTTGGATTCATTGTAAGGTCATCACCAAGTTTGCATGATAACCTCTTCTTTCTCATTATTGGTATCCAATGGCCCAAATTTATTGATCTTCTAATAGTAATTATTCATAACTTATGCTTGAAACAATAACAGAATATTGATGCTAATTGTTGTGAACAATAAATTCTCTCATATCTCCCATGTATATTTAGTGGTATCACACTTAGTAATTAGAATTAAGTTTAGACCTCCAAATTTGGTGCTCCTGATGTAGCTTTTCGATGTGTGCAGTTTGAATTATGAGTTTTTAATTGCAGGGAGATGGCTTTGCAAATGTTAATTCAGATAATGACAAAAATGAGGCCAGTGTGACATCAAAGCATGCTAAGGCTAGTTAACTTAATTTTCACAAGATACTTATACTAAATAATACATGCCATGGAGATTTTGATGAGTCTAATTATAATACTACAGACATACAAGGAGCTAGATGATAAAATGAGAACTACAGCTGCAAATGCAGCTGCACGTGTTGCAGCTGGTGGAGATGATATGCTGTCAAAATGGCAATTGATAGCTGAGCGAAACAAACAGAAAAGTGAAGGAGGTGATGGTTCTTCTGGCTTCTTGCCAGATAACATGTTGCCTCACAAGCCTTCGCTAAAATCTGGGAAAGATTCAAAAGAGCAGCAGGAAATTGAAAAGAGAGGCTACACTACAATGCTTGGACCTGGTATGCTCAGTACCCTTCATACAGCATCATAATAGAAGAGGTTCCTTGCACATGCTGGTGCAGTAATTTTAAAACTGTAGACTCTATTACCTGTGCCTTCTGCAGTGATATGTCACGTACTGAATTAGTAAATATTCCTTTTTTACTATGTTCTGAATGTCGACTGATGCAAATAAGGGAAATTGTTGTAGTGTAAATCATGGACGCATTTGTATACTAGTCTCACACCAAAAAAATGTCACTCTCTTGGATCCCTAAAAGCATTGGTTATGAATTGACCTATGGTATAAAATCCTCTGCCTTTGATTTGATCTTCAGCATTGTACGCCTGAAAACAATGAAGAAAGTTTTGCTCATTGGTGGAGAAGTAACAAAAGAATTAAGTAATGCAAACAGAAAAGGTTTCAAAACCCTAATAATTATTGGTGCTTGGGCTTTGTGGAAACATAGAAATGGTGGAGTGTTCAAAGGAGTAGCTCCCTCAATCTATGAGATTATTAATAATTTGAAACAGGAAGCTCAGCTATGGATTTTAGCAGGAGCAAATAGACTCAAGGAGCTGGGTCTAGGTCGTTTGATAGATTTTAATAAGTTTTAATGGTGAAGGTTGTCCTTTTTTTAGTTTTTCTCAGTTTTACTCAGTTTCTTGTTCTTTTGACCCCTCGCGCCTTGATCCCAGCTTGAGAGGGGTCCCTGTAATGGACCTTTTTCTCCGTTTAATACAAAGATACATAGCTCTCCTGCATGTTTGTTGTAATGAATTGACCTATGGAGGATAGGCCTCTGTCTATGGGGCAGCAGCATCAAAGCATTAGTTAATACGCCCCGATCCATTGGGAATGTCTCTGTGTATGGGTATCAGCTTTCGTGACTAGGGATGTAAATTGGGTACCCATTGGATAATTGTGGGTCAACTCTCTAGTATATTTGTGAGATTAATTTGTGAAAGTGGGATGAATTTCTAGTTCATTTGAAAAAGTTTTTTGGGTCATGGGCCGACCCAAGGAATCTTCAACCCATGTTTTCTGGTACTTCTTCTTAGTGCCATATCTCTGTAGAGTTTCTTTCAGCTTGGGGGTGAGTTTCTTTATAAGCATTTGAACAAATCTCGGATATGAGTGGTCTGCTTAAGAAAACAGGGCTGAAAGTTCTTATACGGGCTCTTCCAGTATCTGGGCAAATGCAGTGCCTGTCATGCATATTTTTATTCAGTTATTGTGTCTGATGGTGTGTAGCAACCTAATATTCTTTTGAAGCACTCTGCCCAAACAAAAATGGAAATTTAACACGAGAGTACAACTTGGTAATCTTTTTGTTTTTCTTACAACAACAAAGTTTTTGTTTTTCTTGATACCATCAATTTTAAAATTGAAGGGCAACAATAATATTGCCATGGTAATTGCCCTTCAAGTTTAGTACAAGGAATAGCACTGTGACGGTTATGTTTTTGGCGTCACAAAGTCGGTGAAAATTTGATCATAAGAGTGATGACAGAAGAAGCAATTCTTTGGTCTGGCTCCGGAGCTGAGGATCTTAAGAGCATACCCAAAGGAGTCTAGAGATTTTGTTTTATCAACAATGAAGGATGCAATTTCTTTTCTTCTTTTATTTTTTTTACAAAATATACCTAAAACTCTTGCTGATACAAGAAATAGGATAGGATTCTTAAATATTACCTTACGACTAAAAGTACTTTCGTCTATCCTTGCAAAACTGGAAATACTATGTTTTTTCTCTTATATTACTACCTTTTAGTCTACTGAATCCATCAGTAGGAATTGTAACTAGTTGGATCGGTCCTGTTCCGATGCCACCAGTTAGACGATATTTTCTTTTCCTCAATCAGTTAAGTTTCTCTGTTTTTAGATTGAAAGCGCATGTATATAGAGAAACATTCTTGGGTCAAATAAATGCATTTCAAACACAAATTCTGGGGTTTAGTCTAATTGATATTATATATGGTCCCTATAATTTTCTCTTTTTTTTTATCTAAACCTTTTGTTCCTTTTCTAGGTGGCATTAGAAGGTCGCCAGTCGTGAAAGTGGCCCGAAGCGTTACAGTGAAGGATGTGATAGCAGCACTGGAGCGAGAGCCTCAGATGTCAAAATCCACTTTGCTTTTTCAGTTGTATGGAAAATCGTCTGCAGAATCAGCTGCAAAATAATTTGTAGTGAAAGTGTTTCGTAGTGTATTTTATCTGTTCGTTGTTTCTTAGCCTGTTACGAAGGCAGCTTATGGTCAACATGAGGCTCAATCACCAAAGTGATGGAGAGGCCTGATCGGTTGAAGACGAATAAATTTTGCGGGCATTTGGTGGTTACAAGCGAGTCAACGTTTCCCTGTAGCTTTTCGCCCCAGGGAACGGATTTTCTCAAACACCAACAATCCTCCAAAATTGTGCCGTGGCGATCAATGTCAAGCCACTTCAGTGAGCACGGATTAACAAATCGGAGATGTATATCTTGGATGTTTTGACTTGCGAGGTGAATCTTTGGGATAAAAAATGACTCGCTACCTGTTCTGTACATTTTATCATGTGATTTTGGAGATAAGCCTTCTTATTTGAAACATAATCGAGAAGTTTCAGCTGTTGAAGAGAAACATCCTTTTTATCTAACGGACTCTAGCCCCAAGATGACTGGAGGGTACTGCATATCAACACAGTTGATGTAGAGCAGCTTGCAACTGACATTACTGATAACTCTCTCATACAAACAAAAGTTGTATTGCTACAAATTTTTAATGCTGGAATACATACATCCCGAGGACCTACCAGATCCTCCTGAATTCTGGTACATATTTGAACTCTCAATTCTTGAATTCTGGTACATATATTTAAACTCGCAACATTCTCCAAGCTAGATTTTTCTATTTGTATATCTTTGTTTTCCTTCAACCAGGGACATCATAAATTGTTTTGCACCAGTATGAATGAAGTTCCTAACATCCAAAGTCATATGGAACCAATCCTTGCAGTTCTGGGCCATTGAGCCTGCTGTTATTCTCGAAGCTGAAAAAGTTGAGATGTGTTAACTCCATGTGAAAGTTTTGTTGTTGTACGCAAAATAAATGTGAGTGATCTAGCATTGCACGTAGTCATTCTCTGTCTTAGAATATAGAACAAAAAGGACCTATATTGGCTATACAGTTGCCTCGGTCCCCAATATAAAAATTCAAAAACCAATTTGTCTTAGTTGAGTAAGATTCTGAACCAAATCTTGCAACAGTAGCACTTGTTTTGAAGTTTCAGAGAATCCCATGGAAGAGACAGTGTTATATTGAACAATATCTGGCAATAATTTAGCATTTAGTCATACCTTCGAAGAGGGAAGGTTGAGAAAGGACCATCAACCGGAATTGTTCCACAGAGGTCATTGTTAGACAAGTCACTATCCGACACAAGAATTATCAACAATCAGTTCCACAGAAAACTGAAGAAACAACTGAAATATGGAATAAGATACAGGTTTGCACTCACATGACTTTCAGGTTGGAAAGTTTGGCAAATTCCTTGGGAATCGATCCTGTTAGCTTATTTCCGTTCAAGCGCCTATCAAAGTCAAAAAGAACAAATATTCAATCGCAAAACTATGGAAATGATGTTGGACTTCAGACTAGAATTATCACCGAATCATATCTAGAAGGAATGAAGTGAGAGTGCATATACCATAAATCTAATTTCAATTTACTTGCAGATTATCAATTCACATCAATGTTTTCAAGTCGTCCGATTAATCGCAATTAGTCGATCTGGTCGGTCAGCCATGCACAACTAGGTGAACCGACCAAATTTGGTCGATTAATCATCTGGTCGTCCGACTAATCGTCGATTAGTCGTCCAACTAGTGAGAGGATGGCCAAGAGCAGCAATGTTACAGCTGTTGCCACCATTCCTTTTCCTTTTTCTAAGCTTTTGCCTTATGGTGTAGTCACTGTGGTGAATCTAGAGTATGCATCAACTCATGGCACTGTTTGGCACAGCTTATTACTAGCTTATTCACAGAAATAAGCAGAAGTTGTGCTAAACAGCAAACTTATTTTCAGCTGCTTTTTACCAGCTGTGAAAATAAGCTGCTTTTTTAACAAGTTCCAGCTGTGCCAAAACAGGGCCCATATACCTTTCTTTCCTACCCTTCTTTCTGATTTATTATGTATATAATATAGATTATATAGTATAAATATCCAGAAATACATAGGACGACTAGGACCGACCAGGGCGACTACTCGTCCTGGTCGTCGACTAATCACGATTAGTCGCTGGTCGGTCCAGCTAAACGACCAGGCAACTTGAAAACATTGATTCACATGAATATAAACTTTTGAGAAAACTTAGTAAACCAAATGTGAAAAGTTGGTAACATACATGAATCTCAGTGAGTTGAGCTTGGAAAGTGACTTTGGGAGTCCTCCGGTGAGTTTATTAGCATACAAATCCAAGCTGATCAAGTTCTTTAGGTTGCCCAATTCTTGTGGGATCTCTCCATCAAGATTATTCCTGTACAGCTCTCTGCAGAGCAATATTTCATTTCAGTCTATTAAATCATGTTCCCCTCTTTGTAGATCCATCTCAACAACAGAAAAAACTAGAATTCGCATACAGATATTTGAGGTTCACAAGGCGACCGAGCTCATGGCCAATGGATCCAGAGATGTTGGAGTTGCCTAAATCCCTGAAAAAGACAATTGTCACAAAGGAAGTCACATGACACAATCATCAAGGTCTAACGAGGTTCAGTTCTTGAATTTATTTCGCCATAAGATCTCAATCATGCTTTTCGAGAATTTTGAGAATAAAATTGTCCTTGGCTACGCTCGTTTAATACTTCAAACATACTAGGGAGAGCCCAGATCTCGGACTCCAAACTAATAACCTGACCCCGATTAGACCAAAAGAACCAACAATTTCTTCATGAATCCGCCATGAAGTTGTTGCAACCAAGAATAAAAGTAATCGAATATAGTAGTCCAGCCTAAAAAATTCAATCAGGACAGCAACCAAGTGGAATCTTGGGCGAACAGGGGAGGGGGACGAAAGAGATCGCGGCGGCGGCGGAAGAACTCACAGGCGAACGACACGGCTGGCCTGGTCGCAGGTGACATGAAACCAGGTGCAGGGGTTCACGAGGGTGGGATCCCAGCTCTGCAGCACGTGGTTGGGGTCCTTAAGGCGCTGGCGCAGCGCGTAGAGCGCGTCTCCCTCCTCGTTTGAAGCCCGCGCGGCGCCGGCGGCGAGGGCGAGGAGCGTGACGAAGAAGGCGACGCTCGCGCGGGCCGGCATCGGTGCAAAGGTGGGCTGGCGCTGAGGAGGTGCAGCGGGGCGATAGCTCGGATGGTGGCGGACGCTGCTCTGCGGTGTGAAAGAGGAAGGGAAGACAAGGGGTAGCTGTTTGTAGTGGACTAGTGGGGCTGGTGGAAATGGGAAAGAAGGTTGGAAGAGTTGCTGTCCGCGGTCAACACACGGCAAAAGACAGTGCAAGTCCACGGTCCATTGTGGACCAGGTACAGGGATGCACCAAAATGCAAGGTTAACACAAGTAGCATACCCCGACAATTACGTGAGTCGTTCAAGAATGAAGCCTTGGTAGGGAAACAACGACAAATACAACGACATTTTTAGAAAGTGCGTGTGGCATCATTCATTCAAGTGAGTGAAAAAATATATGTTTCGAACCTAGATTGGATGAGAGCCACAACTAAAAATTTCTATATTGTTCAAATGATTACAAATAAACTTAAACATGTTGATTTATAAGAACAACTTGATGATTCATCCATTTAATTACTTGAAACCAAATTAATTGATATTTTAAAATTTGGATTATGAAGCTGATTAGGTCTAAACTGTACTAGTAGTATGCCAAGGGTGATGAGTCAGAAGGGTGTCAGCTAATAGAAGGGGGGGGGGGGGGGGTTGAGATCATCTGTTCCTCCCTCCCAGCTTGGTTGTAGAGGTAGCCTCACCCAATGTTTATAAAAAAGTCTTTTTAAAATAGATCAAGTAATGTTATTTTACTTTCTAAGAGGTAACAAACGAATTCAATGTCAACTGTTGATTTATATAAGAAAACATACCCTCATCACTTACCAAAACTCATTAGTAACTTTTCAAATTGAATTATTCAACCATTAATAATTCTTAAAAAAAATTACCTCCTAGAAGGTAAAAAAAAATTTAAGCTTCAAGATTAGCATAAATGAACAACCCATATTTATTTGAGTCTATTTTAAAATCGGCCTTATGAAACCAGTTGAAACATGATCGGTTTTTTAAAAGTATTAAAATTTAATACAAACTGTAAACCAGTGAAACCGACCGATAAGCGGAAGAAACCATACAGTTTCATAATCTTTTTCTAGCAAACCAAAAAAACCCGCTTGGTAAATTGAAAAAATAGAGTGGTTTACTGTAGCATTTTGCCAAGGTTCTTACAAAAAGGATTCATAAAGCTAGCAATTTAATCACTTATATTTACTCAATGCAGGAGCTTGACCTTTTTAGTTTACCTGAATGGGGCGAGTGCTGTTTAAGCAAGAAGCTGCATGAGTATATTTGTGCAAGCCCTGTAGCTGTGAATTCAATTTTTTCTTAAATCCTTCCCTAGATTAATTTGTTACTTCGAACCCATTTCCTCTTACATTTACATTGTTTATAAAAAAGGCAGCCTGGTACATATAGTTCCTGTTTGTGTAGGATCTATGAAAAAGTCTGATCTCTTCGAGTTATTTGTACAGTCTTTCTCGGCATTTCAACTAGAAGCTATTTTCGGAACTTAATATATATGTGTGTGTAATGACTTGCAATTACGGAAGGATGCATGCTTTAAGCCTAATGTTTGTACAAAACTAGCAAGCCCAAATACGTGTATACAGAAGCAAGCATTCATCACCAACAAAAAAAAAAGAATAGAGCAAGTAAGATATTCACTCTGCTTGCACAATTTCTCAAAAAAGTGACTTATCAGATAATTAGAAAAAAGGTCATTTCGAGCTTGGTCAGGTGAGCATAATATTTTGTATGCAGCGTATCGGAGGGGACAGCCTGGTTTTTGCCGTGGTTTGTGCGCAACCTTTTTCTGCAGGTGTATGGCCGGCGGGCCCACTTAGGCAGTTCAAAGTCGTCTAGCTAAGCGTTTTGGGTCCAACGATCGAATCCATTCATTCTGCGGCCACGCCTTTCTCCTCCACTCCACTGAATCATATTCCTATGCACTTTGCCCGACATGGACAACCTCGCTCGCCCGCAGAGCAGGGAGAGCACAAAACCAAACATCACGACAGTCCGCACGACTCGGCAGGACCCAACTCGAGCATGGAAAAGTTATGACTGCAAAGGAGTAAGGGACAGCGAATATTGACTAGCAATTCAAGATTTCATAAACAAAAACTTTTTTTTATTCTTTTTCTACTACTACTGGAAAACTACGCCTGTTTAGAGAGCTGCTCGCTTATCGAAACGTAAAGATGGGGAGGCTCCCTAAACGGAGTTGCTTTTCACAATGAAGCAGCAGCATAGACATTGTAAAATATTTGATAACTCTAAATATAACTATTATTACGAAAAATTACTCTACAACAGACTCTTTAGCTTCCTCTCCAATTTAGCTCCCTCTTCGTCCCAGAATCCTTGCTCGCTTGGATTGGCGAGCTCGCACCGCTCGCTGTCCGTCGTGGTTATGCCCGATGGATGTTTCCGACGCCTGGCTGCTGCTTTCCCACGCGCCGACTCCGGCAAGCGAGCCTCGCTGCTCTTTCCCGCTTCTCGCTGCCTTTTTCCCACAGCACAATATACTGCTCCAGGACACACTGTGCTCTAGGCCTGATCCACGACCCACTTGCATGGTCATCCGCACACAGTGGAACTCTGTATTGATCTGCCATGGCCGGAAGCGCAGTGAGTACAAGTTGGATAGGGGCGGTGGCGCTCAGGCCGGTGGTGAAGGTGGCATAGAAGTGGCGAAGGCCGAGCAAGTACGGGCCAGACGGGATGATATGATACGTTTTATTACGAGGATTAGAAATTTTTAGATAGTCTGTTAAACTGCTTTAGTTTTTTATGGAGTATTTTATTCTAGAGAAGAGTAAAACTAGAAAATTTAGAGTTAGTTTTGGAGAGATTCTTGAAGATAATCTAAACAATCCAGACGCAACGATTGAACTAAAAATTCCAACTTTTATCCTCCGATGCAATATCAGTACCGTGAGTCATCTGCTAGCCCCTGTCCTGAGCCCCCTCTGTACTTAGGCGCCGACCGCCATGCCCAAGAGCCACCGACGAACCCGTTGTTGTTCGTGAGCGCCTAGTCTGCATGCCAGTAGAATGGCGAGGTTGAGCCCCAGCAGCACCACCATCGCAGTCACGAGCACTGGGCTTAGCGATCAAGCCCCACACCTATGGCTCCCCTTCAACCTTTTCGGGTCGGGGGTGGAGACAGGGCCGGTGCTGCAGCATCGGTGCTGTAGCTAGTTTTTTTATTAAAAATATTAAAAAATAATTAAAAGATATTGAAATTTTACTTAATTTTACTTGTTTTAGCAGAGGTTCACATGTTTAGCATCTGTCACGAAGAGATTTTGGCTTCGTCACTGAATTTTTCAACTACGAGATGGTTTTTTTTCAAATAGATTCAAAATTGTTGATGTAATTAAGAGAATTGTAAAGAACCTTTGTGCATATTATTGAAATATAAGAAGTGAGTGTGTGTGCGCTGGGGAGGCAACACATCTGAAAAATTCCCCCAAATCAAAACATGGTACACAGAGCAGGGTTCACCTCATCGCCACCGTTCGTCGTCCGCTGCTGCGTCATGCGGGAGCGAGCGCGTGAAGCTGGGCGAGCGCGGGTGCTGGCGAGCCCGAGCGCGAGAGCTGGGGCGCGGCCGGCGCGGGCGCCGTCGCGCGAGCTGTGCGGGCACCAGGCCAGAGCTACTGCTGCGTGCTGCTGCTGTCTTGTGCTGCTTCATGCGAGCTGCTGCTGCGTGTGCGCGTGCGGGCACCAGGCCAGAGCTACTGCTGCGTGCTGCTGCTGTCTTGTGCTGCTGCGTGCTGCTGCTGTCAAGGGCAGGTGAAGGAAGGTGATTTGGGATTTCTGCTGCTGATTGCTTAGTTGATTGGGAGCTATTTTTACACTTAGTGTATTTGTGAGCTGCTTTGTTGCCAAAGCTGCTGCTGCTGATTGGTGAGAAGGGAAAAGAGGAGAGAATTGAGGCTGTTGCTTGTGGGGAAGAAGCCTGGTCCAGTAACAATGACGACTCTAGATGCTAGTGCAAGTGGAAGGGACTCACTAATCACAAGGAGAGATGAGAAGTATGATTCAGGAGCTTTTGGGAATGGGTTTGATTGGTCCCAAAGCAAGTGCAGGGTCTTCTAAACTGAAATGGAAGCTTATTCCAAACGATGTTATGTTAGAAGGCAGTAAGAGTTACTTGAGCTGGTCTAGACGTGTAAGAGTGATTCTAGGAGGAAAGAGAGTGGAGAATTATTTGGAGAAGAAGTGTGTTGAGCCTGTTGACGAGCTTAGTGCAGAATGGAGAGTATGTTATACAACAAACTCTACTATTGTGGCTGGTTATTAGCATCTATGCCTCCATCGGTTAGTAAGATGGTGGAAGCTATGCGTACTGCTGCATTGATATGGAAAACCTTGAGTAACATTTACTCAAAAAGAGAAAATGTGATGATGATGATGAAAATTTAGTGTAAGGCTGATACAGTAAAACAGGCAGAGAGGTTGGTTGAACAGTATGCTAATGAGCTTCAGTACTTGTAGGGAGAGCTAGATCATTATGCTCCCCTCCACATGAAGACTTCAAATAATGCTCAGATTGTTCAGAAGTGGGTGGAGGATAGAAGAGTGACTCATTTCTTAAAAAATTTGGACCTTGAATTTGAGAGTAGGAGGGATGCATTTTGTCACCAGGAGGGCCTTTCTACCATGGATGAGGCTATATCAGCCATGGTCAATGAAGAGAGCAGACTTCAAGTGATGGGAAGTAACAACCCTATAAAATCAGCCTACACAACAGTTGATGAAAGAGAGTGCTACAACTGTGGGGAGAAAGGAGATTTGAGCTACAAATTGTCCTCATCGGAGAAGCAGTGGTTGTCGGAGTGGGACTCGTGGAGATCATGGTGGTACCCATGGGGGATATGGAGGAGGTCGAGGAAGAGGTCATGGTGGTCCTCGTGCCAATGTGGCTACTACTGGGGAAACTCCATCTCTTACCTTAACGGGAGAACAAGTCAAGCAGTGGCAGAAGGGCAAAGCTCCTGAGAACTCCACTGAGATTTTGGTGACAGCAACAAATGTCGACCACTTCGGTAACTTTGCCAACTACGCCCTCATGGGTGAAGGTATTCAAGCACAGGCACTTGCATCCTCATATTTGCATCATATAGATTGGGTCATAGATTCAAGAGCTTCAAAACATGTTACAGACATGTCCAGTTCTTTCAAAACATACACTCTATATACTCATTTTGAATTCTCTTGTGTCTTTCAGGCGTAATGGGCTCTGGTTCATCAATCATGAGGAGTCAGCATTGGCAGTAGTTGCAGGAGGAGATGTGAGGGAGATTCTGCTAATCCATTGTCGGTTAAGACATGTATCTTTTCAAAGCTTGAGCTGGTTGTATCCTGATGCCTTCAAGGGAGTGGACAAAAGTAAACTTGTATGTGATGCATGTGAAAACTTAACAAGCATCCAAGATCCACTTATGTTAGTATTGGTCTTCGTAGCTTCGTAGCTGTGAACCTTATATTCTGATACACTCTGATGTTTGGGGTCCCTGTTCAGTCACATCTGTGAGTGGGTTCAAGTGGTTTGTCACTTTTATTTATTGCTATACCCGTATGACATGGATTTGTATGCTTAAGCATAAGAATGAGGTGCTTCGGTGCCTCCAAAACTTCCATAAACTGGTTACTAATCAGTTTAATGCAAAGGTTCGAATAATTTGAATTGATAATGGGACAAAATATGTGAACAATGAGTTTGTGCCATATATTTCAGATCAAGGGATAATTCATCAAACCACTTGTCTTGGTACTCCACCACAGAATGGAGTTGCTGAGAGAAAAAACCGTCATTTGTTGGAGGTGGCAAAGTCTCTTATGTTTCAAATGAATGTGCCTAAGTATTTGTGAAGTGAGGCTGTGATGACGGCTGCATATCTCATCAACCGCATGCCATCCAGAATACTTAGTATGAAATGACCTACTGAAATTTTATTTGGGCAAAGAGAGTTTAAAGTTCCACCTAGGATGTTTGGATGTGTTTGCTTTGTCAAGGATCATCGGCCTTCTCTAGGAAAGTTGGATCCTCAAGCTATGAAGTGCATATTTGTTGGTTATTCTTCTACATAAAAGGGATACAAGTGTTGGGACCCGATTAGAAGAAGATTATTTGTGAGTATGAATGTGAAATTTCGTGAGTTCGAACCATACTATACAAAGAAGGATGATCTTGATCAATTTCTTGAAGAATTCTCTTCTATCAGTGAGGGTGATAGTAGAGAGAGGGAGAATGATTGTGTGCATAGTGATGATGCAACTCGAGAAGTGATTATTGGTGGAACTGCATCACTTATATATGAGGAGATGGCACAAGAGAGGGTGACTCATGGTGAAAGTTGTGGAGATGATAAAGGTGGAAGCAATAATGCTCCACAAAGTTGTGAGAATGATGACGAGGTGATAGTCATTGGGTCATTCCCATGTTCCACAAAATGCATAGAAGATCAACAAGACAAGGAAAAGAGGACGGCTAGGTAAAAACAACTAATTGTGTACGAAAGAAGGCGCCCTAAGAGTCAGGGGGAGCAAGTCAAGAAACCACAGCCACAGCTGCATGTTTCACCAGTCTCAAACCTCTCCTCCGCCCTCTCTCCATCAAGCTCCTCTACTTCACTTGAGACAAGTGGTAATGTTCCTTCTACCCTTGAACATGTAGAACTTCCTCTTGCACATCGTAGAGACCATAGAGTTAATGCTGGAAAACCTCCTGTTTGTCTTAGCTTTGAGCATCTTAGTACAGATCATAACATTGCTAATTTCATCTCATATTCCCATGTTTCACCTGCATATAGAACATTCATTGCATCTCTACAAATAGTGCCTATTCTTAAAAACTAGTGGCATGCAAAGAAAGATCTAAAGTGGAAAGATGAAATGAAAGAAGAGTTGCATGCTCTTAATAAGAACAAGACATGAGAGCTTGTTCACCTTTCAGAAGGAAAGAAAGCGTGCGCTGTAAATGGGTCTTCACAGTGAAGCAGACCCCCAAAGGAAAGGTTGACAGATACAAGGCAAGACTTGTTACAAAAGGTTATAGTCAGACATATGGAATTGACTATGATGAAACCTTTGCACCTGTTGCAAAAATGAGCACTGTGAGGACATTGATATCTTGTGCAGTGAATTTTGGTTGGCCTCTTTACCGAATAGATGTGAAGAATGCATTTCTTCATGGTGATTTACAAGAGGAGGTCTATATGGAAATTTCAACTGGATTTGCAAATAGTCAGACTGTAGAGAAGGTGTGCAAGCTTAAAAAGTCATTGTATGGATTGAAGCAATCTTCATGTGCGTGGTTTGATCGATTCATACGGGCAGTGTGCGATATGGGTTACTCTCAATGCAATGGAGATCCATAGTCTTTTACAGGCATTCTTGGATCTTATATCATCATCTTGGCTGTTTATGTTGACGACATAGTGATCACTGGAGATGATCTGGAGGAAATAAGTCTTTGAAGGAGAAGCTTGGGAAAGCCTTTGAGGTGAAGAATCTAGGACCTCTTCGATACTTCCTTGGAATTGAGATTGCTAGATCATCGAAGGGCATTGTTCTATCTCAGAGGAAGTAAGTACTTGATTTATTGGTAGAGACAGGGATGCTTGGATGCCGCCCATGCAGTTCACCTACTGACAAAAATCACCAAACATGTGCTCAGTTAGGTGATCTGTTGATCGAGAGACATATCAAAGGAAGGTGGGTCGATTGATATATCTATGCCATACAAGACTTGACATCTCCTGTGCAGTGAGTGTGGTGAGTAGATATATGCATGATCCTAGAACTGGGCATATGGATGTGATTCATTGAATTCTGAGTTATTTGAAAGGAAAGGATTGTGGTTTAGGAAGAACCAACACTTAGACCTTGAGGGTTATTGTGATGTTGATTGGGGAAGTTGTAGGGATGATAGGAGGTCTATATCTGAGTATTGTGTATTTGTTGGGGCCAACCTAGTCTCATGGAGAAGCAAGAAGCAGGCGGTAGTGGCTCGGTCCACTGCGGAGGCTGAATATAGAGCGATGGCATTGGCTCTATGTGAGATGATGTTGTTAAATGGTCTGTTGAAGGAGCTTCGGTTGCTAAGGAATGAAAGTTTGTTACTTCAAGTAACAATGTGGCTGCAATCAACATTGCAAATAATCTGGTCCAATTTGATAGAATGAAGCATGTAGAGATTGATAGGTTCGTTATCAAGGAGAAGATGGACAATGGAGTTTTGAAGTTAGAGTATGTCAAATCTCACAATCAATTTGCTGATTGCTTAACAAAAGGTTTAGGTCCTAAAGAGAATGAGTTAGAATGTAATAAGATGGGCATGTTGAATATTTTTGACCCATCTTGAGGGAGAATGTTAATGTAATTAGTAGAATTGTAAAGGACCTTTGTGCATATTATTGAAATATAAGGAGTGAGGGTGTGTGTGCAGAAGAGGCAACACATCTGAAAAATTCCTTCAAATCAACAAAAATATTCTGGGTGATATATTATAAGGAGAAAATATAAGCTTACAATTTACAAAGGCAAGAAATGTGCTACAAGGACCAGTTTAGGGGCATTGTCTAAACCGGCCAAAAACACAAAACCGAACTATGCACCACCACCTCCGCCAACTGCTTCGCGGACCAAGGGGCAGCCACAACCTGCGGGGGCCATCATGTGCGCCTCGCCGGCCCTGTCGCCGTGTGTCGTCCTGCATCGCACGCCGCCTCCATGCGCCGCCGCATGCCACGTTGCTGCCCCGCCGGCAGTTGCATGACGTCCGCATTGTTTGGCTTCTGCAAGAGCTGTTGCGTGCTGCCTATCAGTGTCGTTGCGCCCCTCGTCAAGTTGTCAGGAGACTCAAGATCACTGCGCTCCTCCAACCGGCACTTCCACACGCCGCTACCAGGGAACGGGGGACACGCCGCGTGCCAAGGACATCCTTGCCGCAGCTCCTGAAGCATGCATGCTTCCATGGCTGTGATATGAATTCATGTATTCATCTTCGGCAGCAACATTGTGAGTAGATACTCCCGGCAGATCCCGGCAGATGCTCCTTGGATCTCGTTCCAGTGCGCAACGGCCCAGCTCGTGCTCGTCCCGGAGCTGATTCGGTCCGCGCCAGCGCCGTCTCGCCACATGCCATCTCCCCCCGAGAATCTCCCGCACGCACTCCCACTACTGTACCGCGTCACCTGGGTTCAGGGGGGCCTTCGCCAACGGCCACTGCGACCGTATCCGCTGCACCCACTACCACGTCTCCACGTGCGCTGGTGCCTCCCGCTGCTACGAGCACACGAGCCCCTGCATACACCTCTTCCTCTCCAGCACCGTGGCCCTTGCACCCAATGCACACTCGCGCCCGGGATGGGATTTTCCAGCCAAAGAAACACTTTAACCTCTCGGCATCTTCCTCCCATCTCTCCAATTCCTACATCCTACAAGTCTGCCCTCAAGGATCCAAATTGGTGTAACGCTATGTTAGAGGAATTTAATGCACTAATGAGGAACAACACTTGGTGTCTTGTTGCTAAACCTACAGGTGTGAATGTTGCACTACTATAGAACGAGGCTACGGTGTCACTCAAAAAATTATAACAATGTCGGTCGAACGTAACAGCCGACGCTAACAAGTCCCGCTAGCCCCTAACGTTACGACCTGACACTATTGTGACTGCAACAGTGTCGGACCCAAGTGACATCATCTTACAAAATGACACTAATGGCTAAGATTACTCAATAGTGTTGGTACCAATAGACATCACGAGCAACCGATACTACAGAACATGATACCAGTGTCGGTTATTGTTTACTTCATCCACATCCGACACTAGGAAGGAACACTATCTTATCAGACAAACGTGATCTAACAAAAATCGACACTGATAATTAACCTATCTGTGTCGATCGTGCTGACGTCAAGAATAACCGAAACTAGTATCTTTTAGCAATATCGGTTTTTGATGCCGTAGGTCAGGACGTCACATCTATCTCATATATTATATATAATGAAAAAAGAACAAAGTACAATAATATGTCCAGACTACACATTGCTAGCTATACAATGTACACTCTAGACATACAATTTTCTTGATCCCTCGACACAGATAGAATGCTAGATCTTATAAATAGGTCGACACTTGCAAGAATAGGTGAGGTGGAACTAAAGTACAATGAGTAATAGTGTCGGTCAAGTATGACATCAGCAGAAACTGAAATAAACGTTACCATTATACTACCTTCGTTTCAGAATACTCCCTCTCTTCCAAAATATTTATTAAATTAAAGAACCTGTCCATATATATGTACTCTCTTTTTATATTTAACTTGCCGTAATTTTTTTTTTATAAAATTAGAGAACCTGCAAGACTCTTATAATATATAACTTTTACTATTATTATTTATAAAATGACAGAATATCTAATATAATTTTACGTAGCTTATTTCTATTATGTAATCAGAAAAGAAGAATGTTCAACGATTTGACCAGGTTCGCACTGGAGACTACGCAGGTTATGAGCAACCTCAAGTGCTAACCTGCCATATAGTTTATAAGCTTCCACATCTACGCGTCAGAGCTTATAAGTTGGTAGATACAACCAAGTATAGTCGAGGTGGGACTAAAGTTACGTCAAGTAATAGTGTCGGGCTGGTATAATGTCAGTGAAAACAAACCTTACAATGAGTTATAGTGTCACTTCTGTATGACGTCAACGGAAACCGATATTAAGACGAGCAATAGTGTTGGTCACGTATTACGTCAGCAGAAACCGATATTAAAATGACAAACTGACTTTGCAGCCGAGATTACACTTTTAACTTCTACTAATAATATTCATAAATTTACATAACTTGTAAACATAATATTTATAAAATTATAAAATTACTTCTACTACTTATAATAACTAGTCTTCCATGTGCCAGTCCTCCATGTCGAAGTCCTCTTCCTCCTCCTGAACAACTGCATTGGCCACCTCGGTGGAGGAGCGCTTGATGGTCGCCTCTGCCTCCCTGGTCACCGTGTTGCGATGGGATGCCAGCTGAACTAGGATGTCAAAGAGGAAGTCAGGCTGGTATACCTTTACCACAGATAGTATGTAGTCCGCAACTGTCTGCGCTAGGTCACGACGCTCCTACTCTATCTTCTCAAGGAGCCGACTCAGCATCCCTTCCAGAGGAGCCATGGCGTGGAGGAAGTGGGCAAGAGACCCCCCTTGGCCTAAAGGGAGCTCAAGATGTCCCAGCTTCAGATTCATCATAGCACAGTTCATTTTTTAAAGATGTCTGATGCCATGTCGGTTTGAAGCCGGAGGGACACCCGCATATTGTCAAGATCTTGACGAAGCTTGACGAGTCGTGCCTCTGACTTCTAAAGCTACCTCTCAAGCTCCTGCACTCTCTGGGACACCAGAGACGAAGATGAAGATGGTTCAAAAGAGATGAGATGGAGAACACGAGAATGAAGATGGTTTGAAAGATGGTTGCGACCCCTTTTATAGCCCTTGGGGTGATGGTCCAGTTTCCACTGAGCGATTCACCTTCTGACGCTCTAGTTTCTACTGAGCGATTCACCTTCCGACTCTTCAGTTTCCATTGAGCGATTCACCTTCTGACGCTCCAGTTTCCACTGAGCGATTGTCCAGTTGGGTCCTTCTAGTGGGACCGAGAGTTTTGACGGTCAATATGGTGTGACAGTCAATATGGCACTAATGGTGTCGGTCAAGTATGACATCAGCATAAATCAAAATTACAATAAACAATAGTGTCGTTCAAGTATGACGTCAGCAGAAACCGACATTACAATTAGCAGTAGTGTCGGTTAATTATGACGTCAGCAGAAACCGACATTAACGTAACTTCTATTTTTCTTTAAAATGAACTGGAACATGTTTCACATTGAAACAACAAACCAAACAACATTGACACAATTTCATAATTCAAACAGAAATACTCACATTCTCCTACTTTAACAGGTTTGCCACCAATAGTCCTACCATACAACCAACTAAAGCAGTGATGACACAAACTCCATCAGTTAGCACTCCTGCCTTCATCTTTGTACTCAACTTCTCGATCACATGCTTCAACTCAGTTAATTCACAAGTCATTTGTGCAATTTTAAGCTTCAAGTTTGCTTGTTCCACAGACACATCAATTGCTTCCTT
The DNA here is from genome assembly GCA_001602315.1 of Zoysia pacifica. NCBI lineage: Eukaryota > Viridiplantae > Streptophyta > Magnoliopsida > Poales > Poaceae > Zoysia > Zoysia pacifica. Next base: position 110,672 of record BCLH01000770.1, read on the forward strand.
TTGTTCTTCCTCTATGGAACCTGAATATGTTGGGGCACATTTGCAGCCAACCATCTCCTATAATCCTTTTCCCACTTGTAAAAACCGCACCTCATTGGATCATCCTACTGTGAGATTCAAAGCATTCTAACGAATAGGTGCATTAAAGCAAGTCAAATCAGAGCAGAATTGAACCCTCACCTGTTCATTCTCCTCACATTTGAAGAAGAATTCACTGTACGTGTTGGCCTTCTTGCTCTGCAGCCTAATGACCCATTTTCCACACTTTGGACAATCATCCAAGAGGAGTTGCCACACATCCAAGCTGGTCACCAGGCTCTGAGATGCCGTAGCCTTCACCGAGCTAGATGAAACCCTATGCTCTGACATTGATCGGTGGGAAGACGCCAGGGACATGGTCCCGCGCCACTTGCCCTCAACATTGATCCAAGCTAGATGCAATGGGGAACGAGGATGACCAGGAGAGCGAGCGAGAATGGAGAGGATGCTAGCGCGCGGGGATAGAAGAAGAAAGGGGAAGGGCAATTTTAGTAAAACAAAAATTAGCAATAGTGTCGGTCATATATGACGTCAGCGAAAACTGACATTACAAATAGCAATAGTGTCGGTCACGTATGGCGTCAGCGGAAACTGACATTAAAAATAGCAATAGTGTTGGTCGAATATATTGATGTCATCTTTGAGTGACATTACATTAGTGAGTACTACCAATTAACATATCTCAAAATCTTCGATGAACACATGTTGATCATTACAAAATAAAAATATCATTACAAATTACAGTAGTAACTTTTTACAAAATCTTTCCGAATATATTTCTTCAAGAGCGTTGACAGAGCCTGGAATGGCAAGGGTCGAGTCTACCTGCTGCTAAACGGCGGCAACGTTCTCGGAGGCCGGTGTCTATCACTCATCTGGCTCAAGCCGCGTCCGGAAGGAAATGCAGAAATTAAGTATAAGATGTAAACTAAAAGAGTAGAAATGTCATGATGCTAGTAATGCAAGGGCGAGTGAAGCTAGATCTGGACGTTGTTGATAAGCGTTCGTATGCTCTTCACTTTGCGTCGGCCACCGCAAGGTGAAGAGTATGCAGACACTTATCAACAACGTCCAGATCTAGCATGGGTTGCCCTTGCACTTCTGGTATCATGATATTTCTATTCTTCTAGCCTACATCTTGTACTTATCTCTGTGTTCCCTTTCGAACGACCAAGCCAGACGAGTGATATGTACCAACCTCCAAGAATATCGCTGCTGTTGAGCAGCAGATACACGCGACCCCTGCCGTTCCAGGCTCTGTCAACCCTATTGACAGAGATTACAGGACACCAAACTTGAGAATGAGTCCTAAACTCACTGCCATAAACCCTAATCCATAACCCTAATAACTTGATCTGACAAACCTGCATCAAATAAGAATATAAGATCCAGTAAACAAATGATGTTGCAAACAGATATGACAAGCAAAATACAGAATTTGTATATGCTCACCTGGTTACCTATGCGTGACTGGGCATCATAAGTAACAACCAAAGAAGGACCATACACATGGTGTGATAGGAGGAGGAGCGGCGTGACAGGAGGGGCAGTGTGCGGTGGCTGAGGGGCAGCGGTGTACTGACGGTTGAGAAGGAAGGGGACGGGATACGTATATATAGGCGAGAATGACTAAGGTTTAGTTAGTAGTGTCAGTCGGCTTGACATAACCAGTAACCGACATTTCAAGGACAATAGTGTCGATGAGTTACAACCATAGTGTCGGTAGCTATCTGATCGAAATTACAATATCACTCATTAAACATAACTTCAAACATTTCAATGTTTTTAAGCATGAAAAGTTCCATTATTTTGTACAATGTTTTCTAATAGATGATAAGCATTCTTATTTCATTTTAGAATGAGTTTTTAATAAATTTGTAATCACTTTCAACCTACATTCAACATTTTTTTGTACTCATAACATATAGTGCTATATAATTGGTAACCTATAATTCTATTTGAACTAAAAATTTCATGAATAGACTCAAAAAATTTGAAACAGAAATTTGACTGGTTACTTACACAATGCAATTTAGTAAAATCAAATTGTAGATCAAAATTCATTATATACGTCGAGAAAAAAAAGTAAAGAAATTGTTAAACTTGTTAACAGTGTCGGGCACGCTGAAATCAGCAACGACCGACATTGCAAAGACAACAGTGTCGATCTTTTAGTTTTGTAGTTTCGGTTGGCTTGACCGAACTGATAACATCACTCAGCAAACATAACTCAAATTATTTCAAACTTTTTTACGCATCAAATGTTCCATTATCTTGTACATTGTTTTCTAGGTGATAAGCATTACTATTTCATTATTAGAACATTTTTTTTAAAATTTTGTAATCACTTTCGACCTACATTCAACATTTTCTTATACTCATAACATATAGTGCCGTATGATTGGTAACCTATTTGAACTAAAAATTTCATGAAATGACTCAAAAAATTTCAAACACAAATTTGACAGGTTACTTACACAATGCAATTTAGTAAAATCAAATTGTAGATCAAAATTCATTATATACGTCGAGAAATAAAATAGTAAATCTTATTAGCAGTTTTTGTAGTGTCGGTTACCGTGACGTCATAGTGTCCGACATTGTTACTCTTACTATATAAGTAGGTCTTGTCGCTTCGTTCCACACTAAACCTGGTGGCCTTTTCATTTCCCGCGCGACGCCTTACGTATAGAAATTTTTCGCGAACCCTAAACCGGCCGCCGCCGCTCCCATCGCTGCTACTCTGGCACCAGCTCCGGCTAGTCGATCATCCTCCTTGGCTCCGGCACCGGTCACGGCTGCGCGTTCGCCTCCGACCTCGGCGCCCACCACGTTTCCTGCTACGGCACCGATCTCTCGGCCATCGTCTCCTCTCCCCCTCACCCACTCTTTCTTGGTAAGCCACCTCCCGTCCCTCATTCTGGCAATCTGTAAACTGTAAGTCGCATCCCCTCCCACCATTATTCCTCTCAATTTTTGTGGCTTCGAAATGCTATATGACATTTTCGATGTATATACATATTATTGTTTAGTTTATAGACACATTGTAAGATCTTCTTTGACAGAAACTTGAAACTGCTAATTCATATGTTTTTGCTGTGAATTTGATGTGATTCCTGTGAAATTCCTGTGCGAGTCCTGTGAAATTGCTATGTGAATAACGATGTCGGTTTGATGACATCAGCGACAGACATTGTTACCGTATAGTGTCGGTATTGCTGACATCATCTTTGACCGACACTATTATGATCGACTCTAATATACATGACACCTGTACCCTCTTTTTTTCAATATCTATTCAGATACAATAATATATACTTTTTTATTTTTTAGTACACAATCTCTACAATAAAGTTGGTGCATCGACACCTGTCGCTTCTTCTCTCAAAAGCTCAAGTAGCTCATCTTTTGAGGAACCTTCCCCTCCCTATCCTTCGTGCGTAAAAGGCACCGCCTGCCGCAAGAAGACCCCGATTACAATCCAACCGATGAGGTATTTGATAGTCAAATTAACACTGTTCATTTTAACTCAAACAGAAATGCCTTATATAACTCTATCTTTTGTAGCATATTCCCGCTCTAAACACTAGACAACTTAATTTCACTGATGAAGAAGAAGCGACACTGCAGACTGAGGACACTACCGCCCCCACATCATCCACTTCACACAAGACACGAATGGGTGGTTCCAGGAAAGCCGACAAGCTACATGCTGAAATTTTTGCTGTAGAAGCTGTCGACCAATGTGGTGTGCCTGTGGAGCCAGAAGGAATCGACGTAAAATGGCGTAATGATTGTGGTGTCTTAGTAAGAGAAAAGTTAGGATCACATTTCATGATTGGCGTAGTGTCCCGAAAGAAAAAAGAATGAATTGTGGAACAACTTGTGCGCAAAGTACCTTTTTCCTACAGATTGCCTTGACCGTGCAAAAAGGGCTTCTATCTACACCCTGAAAAGATGCCTTCAGACATTTAGGATGAACCTTAATAAGGAATATGTTCGAAAGGGTCTGACACCATTCAACAAGTTCGGTTTCATCACACTTGATGATTGGAAAACATTTGTTGAGAAGATGACATCTGAAAATGCTTTAAAGAGTAGCGAGCCTTTTAAGGAGCTGAGTAAAAAGAACAAGATGCCTCCTAATCTCGGTCCAGTGGATGTGCAGCTAAAATAAAAAAGTGGAGGCTAAAAGAACAATAGGATCGAGAAGCTAGGATACCAGACCCACTAGAAGGATGCAGTGAACGCATTCGAAACTGGGTCTTGGGTCGATCTAAGTCAACTGAAGATGAGCAATTGATTCCTGGAGCCAAGGTGCTAGCTGCAAAGGAGAAAGAAGGCACCTTTAAGCCAAAGAGGGAAAGAGACCAGCTTACTGTTGCCCTTGGAAACAAGGAACATCGAGGTCGTACACGAGCCGTCTCTTCAATGGCTGCGTGGAAATTAGGGTTCCTGGACGACACGGGCAGCTACAAAAAGCGTGATCAACCCAACAAGGATGATGAACACGAGAAGTGAAAAGAAAACTTCTTTCAATTCCTCAAAGAAAATCGACATTTTGGCCAACCATTTGCTGTACCAGATGTCTGAATCAGTGTCAACGACAACATCGAGACTAGTCCAACTACTGAAAACCTGCCTCCAAGCAGCCATGGGTCCGCTCCTGAACTAGCCACTAAGTACTCAGTGGATGATATAATCAAGAATACTCCTTGCTCATTGAATATGGCTCTTGATAGAAAAAGTAGCATCAAGCTTGCAGAAGGCGTTGCAATGCCTGGTCGTACATTTCATACTGTATCTATTCCACCAGAGTGTGCTAAGGTGCAACTAATCAAGGTAGTAGATGACAAGTATCTTGATTTTGGTCTCGATTATTCTGATGAGGAAGAGGAGATTGACACTCTGGGAGATGCCATTAATAATTTCTTCCGTTGGCACCGACGAGACATTGCTTTGCAATCTGCGGTTGAAACAAAACCAGTGTCTCGACCTACTCTAGCACTTTTACCTCGGTCTTCTCCAAAGCAAGAGAATGAAGGTGCTGGTGCTGAGGAGCCTCTCATTGGCCCCCTCAGCCTCCTGAGAGACATGAGAATGATGGTGATGGTGTTGAGGAGACTATATGTACCCTGCTCCGCCTCTCGAGAGACATGAGGATGAGGCTGCTGCTGCTGAGGGATCTCATGGGCCCCCCTTCGCCTCCTGAGAGACATGAGCATGAGGCTGCTGCTGCTGAGGGGCTTATCATGGACTCCCTTGGCCTTCCAAGACACATGAGGACGAGGGTGTTGCTGAAAAGACTAGTGATGACCTCCCTACGCCTCAACCGACAAGTGCTATAAACTCAACATCCAACAGGAGTATAGGTCAGCACATTCTATTAACTAGTATGTAAACCGCTAAATTGTAGAACACACATTAATATTTTCTTTTACAGTTCAAACATTCCTCAAGGTTATGAAAGAACCATGCACCTATGAGAAAAATGAACTGGTGGAGCACACGCCTTTGGTGTCCGAGGGCCATCTTGAAGGATCTTGGGATCTTACAGAGGATGATTTTTTTGACTTTGAACAAGGCAGGCTACTATTATCGAGCCGTATGTTTAATGAGAAGGACTGGATGATGCGTAGATTTCACGGGTGGTACTTAAAAGCATGTTCTAAAGGTGTTCAATGTATCGACGCTAAGATTCTTGAGAACTTTTTAGCATTGTGCCAATGGATCTAAATGTGCCATTTGAAGATATACATGCCCTCTATAGACTTTAGAGATTGGATGCCACTCTCATAACCGTATGGTGCTTGTCAGTGTTTCAAGCAATAATAACCTTATAATTAGTCATACTATTAATTAACACCATAATAGACTATATATTGTTTCATGGTTTTAGAATATGCTTCCACTGTGGTGCGGATAAGAAAGTCAGAAACCTTAACCCAACAGCAATAAGACAATTAACGATCAACGTCCCTATGGACCACCCTAACTTGAATGGCAAGAGGAAGAATGACTAAAAGGCATACCATAATTTGATGGTCGAAAATGCTAGAAATTCAGTAGCAGCCTATATAGGTATGGCCATGTATAATTGGCGGGACAAGGAGTGCATCATGGCTCCTTATAACTTTGAGTGAGTATGCTTTCCTCTATAACTAACTTAACTACTTTTGACTAAAAAATTCAAACACTAACATGATTAAGTGTACTTTTGTTATAGCGATCATTAGATTGCTTTCTTGATATATCCAAAATTAGGGAAGGCTTGGGTATTTGACTCCCTTGATGGTGAGAGGAGCACCTACAACGATTTCTTGGAAGTCCTTGATGCATAATGATCTCTAATATCATTTTAATTTTTTAGTGATATGATATTCATAATCATGACACAGTGTTTCTTATCGATGACAGCACTTACCGGTTCAACATCAAGCTCGAAGGAAAATACCATCCAAAATGGAAAGAAAAATTATCGTACAAAACATATTTTCTGGTACTACTACACCATAATTCAATAATCTATATCACTATATTTTTGTCTATATCTTTGAAACTTTTAACCTTTCTATTTTGTTCCCAAAGTGTGCAAAACAGGCTTCTGGCAATGTGCATTGTGGCTACTATGTGTGCAAATACATAGAAACTGGCTCTGAAAAATATATGACATTGCCCAAGAAGATTATGTATACAAAAATGTAAGTATTTGCCGTTTTAGTAATATTGTTATATGTATTTTTACACTGTATTGATATTTGCATTTTAAAAATTACTAATTATGTTCTTAATATTGACAGCCAGATAAGCAGGTGTAAATGCAAGGAAACAAATATGATGAAGCCACACTCTATGACATTGCATCTCGAATGATCCGCTTCATGATGCCTGAGTTTATTCATCCAATGAGTAAATATTTTGACCCATTAGATGATGTGGCAAGACATGAAGAACTTTCTCATTGATGCGGGAAATATTACAATTTTGTACTAATTCAGTAAAACTTTGAGGCGGGCAGAAGAGAATTAATGAACAAGACCGGAGTTGGCCGAGCAAATGAAATTTTAGTTGTTAGTTCAATGTGAAGTATGTATACTCATGTATATGTGTAAAATAAGCTGCTGCATTGGATGAAATTGTGTACATATGTGACCCTAAACATTCACTTTTTGAATACATTGTCTCTGTCACTATATTTTATTAATCTGTTATTTGCATTTGATTTGTATTATTTAGATGGCTCTTATTCAAATATATGAAAGTGTCGGTTATGTGATGTCACAAAAATTGACACCCCTAATCCAAGAAGTAGTGTCGGCCATGTCACGTCATAATATATGACATGAGAGTTCTGTAAACAATGTCGGTAAAATTGACATCTTTGAGGCCGACACTGTTGGTAGTGAGAGCAGTGTCGGTTGCATGACATCAACGTAACTGAAACGACAGTGAAAATGACAGTGTCGATCGTATGGCATCAAGAGAGCGAACTGGTGTAACTAATAGCAGTGTCAGTTAGATGATATCTTGCCGTGTAACATTGCTGTTGTTGTTAGTAGTGTCAATCTGATGTTGTTATTGCTAGTGTCGGTCATGCTGTCGTCATCTTGACCGACACTAAAAATGCTGCTATCAGTGTCGGCTAGATGTTGTCATTTGATCGACACTGATAATTTGATTCTATGTTGGTTTCTACGGATCGGCATTGCTTACCGTTTACAGCAGTGTCGTATGAAGAGTGTCGCATAATTTGACCGACACTGCAGAACTTTATGACTCGACATTGAAGGGTCTTTTTGTAGTAGTGTTGTGTCCGGCAAGTGGATCTTTCGCCACAAATTTCATGCAGATGGCTCCTTTGCGTGGTACAAGGCTCGGTGGGTCGTGCTTGGGTTCTCTCAACAGCACGGTGTTGATTATCAATAGACCTTCTCACCCGTGATTAAACCTGCCACCATACGGACGGTCCTCAGCATTGCTACCTTTGAAAATTGGGCCATTCATCAGTTGGACGTCTCCAATGCCTTCTTATATGGTAACTTATTGGAAACTGTCTATTGCCATCAACCATATGGTTTTCTTGACGCCTCCCATCCAGAGCATGTTTGCAAGTTGAATAAGTCTCTCTATGGTTTAAAACAAACCCCTCAGACATGGTTTCTCCGATTCCAATCTTTTATTTTGTCCATCGGGTTTGTTGCTTCCAAGGCAGATTCGTCTCTCTTTGTTCTTCATCCGGCCTCCTCAACTGCATACCTATTATTGTATGTAGATGACATTATTCTTACCGTCAATAGCACCTCGCTGCTACGCACCATCATCCATCAGCTTCATCGTGAGTTTACCATGAAAGACCTCGGCCCACCCCAACAATTTCTCGACATGGTATCAGAGTCAGAGTTGGGGTATATTGAAATGTTGAGAAAATATTGGGTATATGGTTGGTGCATGCAACTCAATATGGTATCAGAGTTAAAGTTCTCGAGTTCGAATCTTGATAGGTACAATTTATTAAAATAAATTGTAGTCTTATTCTTATTTCATGTTTGCGCTCACGAGAGCTGCACGTGAGGGAGAGTGTTAAAGTATAAATGAATTGCTCACCTTTCTCTATCCGTTTAAGTTTTTGAAATTGACTGGTTGATGCATACAACTCAACAGATACACGGGAGAGCTGGGGAGTGTGAGTGAACGAGCTGCTGCAACTACAACTCTACAAGTCGATCTGGAGACCAGCTATGAACCGTTATGCGACGTAGTTAGAGGGAGCAAGCAAGATGGAAACTGACATGCTTATATGCAGACAGATGCTGTCCCATGCTGAATTGTTTCTTTGTCCTCAAGGTCGCTGTCAAAAATGGCACGAAAGCGCAGCTGCAGCGGCTGATGAGCGCACGCGACGGCTCTTGCAAGCGGTGAGTGACAACGACGGCTGGCTGAATGGTGCGCAGCTGCAGCTGCTCAGGGCGGTGCGCGCCGGCCCGATGACGCTGAGTGGCGCCATCTGCTCTGGAAGGGAACTTGAGATTTGTCGGGTCAAAGAAGAAATAGGCGCAAGCTATCGTAACCCTTAATTTTATCATGACTGAGAGGTTGTTAGGCTCCGCATAGGCTAACGCTCAGTCACCCTCCGACCACCAAACACAGGAGCCCTCGCTGCTGGGCCTTTTGTCCTAAGCGAAGCTAAGGCCTACTAGGCTTTTTCTTTTTATATTTTTATTTCTTTTTTATTTTTTATACAACCGTTCTAAGTTTTTTTATTTTTTTTCTTCTTTGTATTTAATTACTGCTTTTGATTTTTATTATTTTCTCCTTTTGAATTTTTTATTTCTTTTATTTTTATTCTGATTTTATTTTATATTTTCCCTTTTTAAACGTGCTCATGCATGCATCTTTTTCAATATTTAGCACAATTTATTTTTATCATTAGATTTAGTTTACTACTACAACAATTAACTGTTACTGGTGGAACAATTTATTTTTCATCACCGCAATAATTATCTGATACTACTAAAACAATTTATTTTCTTTCATTTATCTTTTTTCTTCATTTCCTTTTCCTATTTTACTGCTCTCATGTATGCATCAATCGAAATATTTAGAACTATTTATTTTTTTATCACTAGATTGATTTTTATTAGAACAATTGACTTTAATTTAGAGAACAATTTCTTTTCACGACTTAACAACTAGTCTTGAAACTAGAACATTCTACTCACTAAGACGAAATATTTGAAATTTTTTAAATTTTAAATTAGAAAATTATATTCGTATGGGATCTCATTTTGTTCAAGTAAGTTTATGGAATATGATGGTTCCAACCAGATTCAGAAATGAGTTACAATTTGATAGAAAAATAATTAAAAGTTTAAAATACAAACCAACAGCTGTGCCCAACCGTGTAGTCGGGACAGTCAAATAATCAATTGACTTGGGACAATTCAGCACTTACACACGTGCCCAGGTGTGGAGTGGGTGGTGGAATGTGAGCTAGACAGTCAAAATAATCAATCTAGGACAATTCAGCCCACGTAGCTAGGTGGACATCGCGCCGAGATGGTCAGAGGTCCGCTGCATATTGATGGAGTGCAGTAGGACCCTTGTTGGACATGGAAGGATTGCCCCATGGTTACCGGATCGAGGTTCAAAATCTTCCTCCCGGAAGGATTGCCCCATGGTTAACATTATGGTCTTTGTTTTTCGCCCCTAGTGATGGGAAAAATTTTCCTACGGACTGTCCACGTGGTGTCGCGCGACGGCTCAATGACGGACTCGTGCCATGTGGAGGCACGGCCAGATCGAACGGGCAACGTGTGTTCTGTCCTCATGGCAGCTCCCATACTATTCAGCTTGCTTGATCGAAGCTTCGCAGCTCACCACCCCAGCCTGCCACCCGTGCGAAGCAGCCCGCTGCTGCGTGCATGCTCATGCAACGCCTAAAACCGAAGCCGCTCGAGGCCACTGCCACTGCATCATTTAACGCATTCTGAAAAAAGTGTTCTGCTTCTGTTGTAAGATTCCCACGTCTAAGAACATGAAAAGTTCTGCATCTGATGGATCGAAAGATTGGGACACTAAGTGAGAGGTTAAAATAACATGAAAGAAGTGTCGAGCATATATGTCAAGACCTAAATTTTTACCCCACCGAAAGTCCCTGTGGGCTCTACCTCATCACCTAAAGTTTAAATGGGCCATGGCCCACCAGGAGTCCTCAACGGCAGGCGTCCCTGCACAATTCTCTCAATGCAGCATTAAATAAGGCTCGATGGTTACTGTCACTGAAGGCGCCCTCGCCGATGGTACCGTGAGTGTAGTTAGGATAGATATTATCATGATTATTAGGGAAATTTTCTGTGCAAAGGTGCAAATAAGCGTTATTAGCAATCGAATCGAGATCAAACCGTCCTGAGTTGGCCACAGCGTTCCCCCCTCCCCCGTGTTTGTCCATTAATAATTTGAGCATACCCCGTAAACAACCGGATGTTCTCATGAAAACACCCTCCACAGCCGCCCCCCTCTCATTCCTCCTCAATCCAACTTCCTCCCGAAATAGAACCAGCGGTGAATCGATCTTGGACGAAGTGGGATGGGCAACAGAAACCAATCGATCCAACTTCAATATCTTATAAAATTCTACTCAATGATATGGCTTTGAGAAACATGTGAGGTGAATATTGGAACAACTATTTTCAGAAAACCAATCATTCAGTGGCATTGCTGTGTAGTGTATCTGAAAAGTGGAACAATATTCATGGTTCAAATACGAATAATTACATGATTGAAATCTATCAAAAGTCTATATATTTGGATGAATAGATGCATGGGAATGATCAGTGAGTCTCCTTTGTCATGCTGTCACTCGATAGAAGCGACTACTTGATTCTGAAATCTCTCAAAAGTCTAATTTTGGATGTGCAGACACATGGGCATGATCAGTGAGCCTCCTTTCTTCCTTGAGGAGAACAATATTCTTTCAGTCATGAAAGTGAACGGAGGTGCCTTGAAAGCATTTCCAAGCTGATGCTACCCTCCATTGATTCCTTAAGTGAAGCAGGCATGGAAGACATGGACACAGCTAGTGTTGGCATCGATGTAGGTAAGGCCATGAATGAAGTTACTGAGAACACTACTATGGGGTTGCCGTAGATGATGTCAGTCTCGTTCTGTTTCACCTCCAGTAACCTTGGTCCCTTCCTCCATGATCCCCATCGGAGATTGCATCTACAAGCTCCATCTCTGATCCCAGTGAATTTATTTCTCCTTGATCCCTTCCTCCATGATCTCCCCCCTCATTCTCGTCACCCACGTCACCCATCCTGCTTTGTCCGAGATCATCGCCACCAGTTCTGTTTCGGGAGGAAGTTGGAACACGGATGAATGGAAGAGGCAGCTTTGTAGGATGTTTTCGTGAGAATATCTATTTGTTTAGGGGGTATGCGCAAATTATTAATGGCTCGATCTTGATCCGGTGGTTAATAACGCTTATTTGCACCTTTGCAAAGATATTGCATTTGCACAGAAAATTACCCTATTATTATTATGCCATTACTATAATTATGTAGTTGGACAACCTCCCTACAAATATGCAACACATCCTACCCGACAGTACACGTAATATGTAACTACGCAAACACACACGCGCGCGCACACTCATACTGGATGTAGAGTTGTTATTCTATGAGAGACCCGAACAAGTTTAAGTATCATGTCATGCTTGAGATTAGCTTCATGTTATTCAGGTCTCCGATCCTACTCACGATATCTGTCGATCTCAATGTCTAATTGAGCGTCAACATAGTCGCGCCAAAAAGGGAGCGTGAAGTTGATGTTAGTTTAACTTCACCAATGGCATCATCAATGAGTTATCTCACATTCCAGGCTGGAGCTACATTCCAGTTTAGTTCTTTGATCGTTGTTGCTGATCAAGATTGGGTGTCTGGCTCAGCTATCAGATTTCCTGAAAAATATCTCGCAAATCTGTTTTCAAGAGGTACACCTACTACCAGGGCGGAGCCTCATGGAGGCCAAACTGGGCCCTGGCCCCCCTTTGATTTAGGAATTTTCTTTAAGAAATTAGTGCACTGCAATGGCAAAATGTATAAAATCAAAATAAAAAACGTGAAGATTAATTGATGGCAGCACATAAAAATGATCTGCTTCAAGTTTTCCTCCCTCATCTCGCTGTTTATGGCTGTCAAATTTCTTCCGGCTAGAGGTTGAAGAAGTTACTGTAGCAGTCGGCCCAACCTCTATTTGGATTCACGCTCCGCCACTGCCTACTACCATCGAGATACCAAGCTCTCCATCTAGATCGTGAGTGAAGAATGGTTCTCTCAAGGACCAAACTTCTAGTTTATCTTTCCAATCCAGTATTTTATTAAATCTTGTCAACGGCAAGTTCCTTAGATTGGGGCCAGATTGTTACAATACCGACAGCGATAGTGGCTTTGACAGTGAGTGCACCGATGCTGACTTCGGGTTTGATGAGAATTGCCCCACGATAATGGGGTATCCTGATTGAAATTAGAATATCAAGATGCAGCATGCATCAGATTAGCAGGACAGGGAAGTGAGCTCATGTACCCTCTACATCATCATCAAGTCGCCTCCCCACCATCGGATCACAAGCTGCAGAGCAGACTAGTTTACCAGGTCTCCTGGTAAGAAACTTGCAAACTTACTTTGAGGCTACTTGGCTCCAAACAATTCTTAAGTGCATGCAACATCTAGCTATCGATGGCTCGCCCTTGGCACCATTGGTTCAGCAAGGGTGAGAGATCGCTTGTCAAATTGGTCATAAGCTGCAAACGGGGCTTAGTCAATCAAGAGCCTCATATTGGGGGTGATTTGCAAGAGCGTCTTAACTCCCAAAGAGCACCTTCAGCTTTAGTTACGCCTCTACAGCAGGGACACCAATTTTCTACCAGAGATCTGTGCCACAACTTGGACAGGCAACACAGCTGAAGGGATAAAACCAGTGTACATCCTCATGCACATGATGCTCGCAATGACATTGAAGCCAATTGACACTGCAGAGAGGTGACCGAAGCCACCAATCATCGGGCACGTCCTAGTCGAGGCTTGTTCAAGGCACTTGCTCCTATTATTCATCAAGTCCGATGGTCTGAGAAGTTTAAACCGAGTCCTATTAAGAAGTATGACAGGTTGATCAACCCTGAAGAGTTTCTAGAAGTCTACTCGAGGGTCATTGAGGCCTCTGTGTGAGATGATCAATAACTCTACTCAACACAAAAGGAATGCGGAAAGTAAAGAGAGAGTTAAAAAAAATGCTCAGCACTTTTTCTGAGATCTTGGAAGGTTGGTGCCTTTCCCTAATCTTCGTTGGACCACTTCCGTCGAAGTATCGGTTCCTCCCGCTATTTCTGAAATGATACACTCTAGGGTATGCTTCGTTCCCAGAGTGAAGTCACTTGCGATCCTGACTGTAGCGAATAATACCCTTTTGCAAGAGCAAGCCTTCAAGACTCGTGTGCTCCCTCTTGATGTCACTTTCAAGCGGAGGACTCGAAACCGCACACAAACTTGGCTTCATCTTTCACAAACTCATAGGAAGCTCAAACATCAACTCCTAGCCGGTCTATGCTGTCAAACCGAGAGTAATTGCAAAGATCACTCCTCTCAAACTTCAAAAGCTATAGAAATGTATGAATACTCCTATTCACTCTCCTACTAGCACCAAAGATCTCCAAACTTGAGTTGTGCTCTCTGTTTGGTGTCTCTTGGCCTCTCACAAGTTTGCACCAGCAATTCAGACCTCAGGCAGACGAAAAAACATCCCCCTCCATGATTTAAATAGGCACCAAGCCTAAAAATAACCACTGAAATGTGATGTCATAAAGCCGACTACTTTTCACAGTCACCGAACTATTCGGTGACTGTTATCACTGGACTGTCCAGTGCACCATTGGACTGTTTGGGGACTCCATATCTCTACAGACCAAAGAAACACTCTCTTTGGAATTCATTCCATATGACACCGGTCTATCTAGTGCATATCTTCACCGGACTATTTAATGACTTCCAGCGACACCTCTTTTAGAATTCATCTTTAGGGACACCGAGCTGTCTGGTGACTGACCCACGGACTGTCAGGTGACTTCATCTCTTCGGCCCTAGAAAACATCTCTGGAATTTGAATCTTCTTGTTCATTAGACTGTCCGGCGGCCTCATCGAACTTTCAGGTGACTGCTCCTGAAGCTGAAACTTGAGTCTTCATCTTCAACTTAACTTCAGCTTCGCTTGCTTTGCTTCCACTGCCGTCTTCAGTGCTTTCTATTGTAACTAAGAGTGTTAATACCTCCTACTTGTATGACCCGAAAACGAATGACAAGACACCTCTCCTTAATAGTACCGATGATCCTGTGGACTCTCTTTTTAGTTCTTAGCCTTAGTCCACCAAAGCCCGATACTCTCTTTTTGCCATCCATCAAGTAAGCCCACCATGTTGATGTAAAAATTGTTGGATAGTACCTACAATCACACATGTTACCCATGATGTTCACTCAATCACTAAAATCTATTCATATTTTTTAGTGGACTTCAAAGATCATGAAGCTAACACAAATCTTTCCTTAACAAAGAAATAGCATGAAGCTTGGAAGTACAACTAGGATTTGGACATACATGTTTCTGATTTGGGCGTTTGCTTTGAGGTTCCTATAACAGAACACAAGAACAAGTGAGTAATGCCAGTACAAAAGACAAAGATGCATGCAAAATATGCTCCTATGTTCAGTTAATACAATATTACACTTAATACAAAAGACAAGGATAAAGCGCATGTCATACTAAATATCAAGTAATGCAATATTACGTACTAACCAAAGGAGTAATTTCTTCATTTGGGGATGACAACCCATTGTTATTTTGCTTCTAGTTTGTCTTACTAGAGCTGCTAACTCATGACCGCTGTAATCATATGCACACTGATTCAATTTTGATAAAAAATAATTGTAAGCAGAATTTTGGTATTAAACCTTTTATAATACCAACTGTTAGTGTAAGCTAAGACATTAAATTTTTCCCAAATAGTTAGCACCCATGAATATGTTTCATATACGATTCCCTTGAACTAAGTATGTAAATGTGACCATTGCAGAAGTCATTGATCAAAAGCACACACAAATGCCTAATGTACCTTGAAAAGTATGTTATCACTTGATCCAGAGGGATTAGAGCAATTCTTGTTGACAATATTACAATTCACAGCATGCATCTGCAATGTCACAAGCCAAATTATGTGATATTTTAGGACAAAATATAAATATCATACCACAACTGTTGTAAATAAAACATGGAACTAAATCTATATTGCAGAAAACAAAATATAGGTCATTTGCTTGCTTTGAGGTTCCTATGACAGAAAACAAGACTGTGCATTGTCAATACAAAGACAAAGATGAAACATAAGCTTTTCCATAGGAAAGGGACGTTCAATTCCTCCATTCCAACACTATGTGATATCATCAAAAATGGAGAAAGTGAATTCCTTTGAAATTTCTCCGTACCAAACATACCCTAATTGGGCCGTCATATATAATGGGCCGGCTAGGCACGAATAGTCATTTTCGGGTCGTGCCTTGGTCCTGCGCCTGAGCATGTGAGCTAGGGTAACACAGCCCGTTAGGCACGGCATGCCGGACTGACCCAAAATTGAACGGGCTGTGCCATTTCGTGCCTAGGTCGGACCATGACGAGGGGTCATTTGGGACATGTATACCTGAAACATAGGCACGCCGGCGGCCCACATGGAGACGGATGGAAAGAATTGCTCAAGAACCAGACCGGTTGAGTGCAGGTGCCTATCATGTAGGGGCGTGACATTGACGCATGGGGCTTGTCATGAAGTGACGACCCAATTTCAAGAGATTTCTGTGCCAATGGCAGTCCAACACTAGTTTGTTATTCTATTAGGAGACATATTAGCCTGCTGCTCTAAGGCAGAAGAACATCCATGCCTACTTAGAGTAATGCAACATACTCCCTCCATTCTTAAATTGACGTCGTCGTAGATTTCAAAGTTCAACTTTGACTATTCATTTTATTTAAAAAATTTATTCAAAAGTGTAAAATTTTAAGTTGTAATTCAAATAACATTAATGATAAATCAAATTATAATAAAATATATAATTTTTATAAAACTTTTTTGAATAAAAAGTGGTTAAAATTGATGTTTAAAGTCAATGGTGACAAGAATGGAGGGAGTATACTTTTTTTCTTAGGACATGCAAGATTACAAGCGAGGACCATGGTAATGCCCATCCATCGTTATTGGGGATAACGCTGCAACATCCGATGCACGCTGTTGCCTGACATCGCAACAACCAGGAGATGTTTGTTTCCTTGGCTGCATTGGCCAGGTGCTCCGGAACGGCACCGTAGAGCTGATCGCCGTTCACAGCACGGCCGTGGAGCCGGCACGGCGTTGTCGTCCTTCCCGACGCCGCCGGGTGCAGAGCCCGCGTAGCAGCCCTCTACTTGCCGGCATATATACATGTGGTGAAGGCCTGTGGCCGGATAAAACTCTGACACTGGTCTTTGAGGCTATAAAGTGGAGATCGGGACGCAGGTTTAAATTGCAGAAGCTGTGATGTTTGCGAGCAGAATTAGAGCCTGTTTGAATACAAAGTTTTATTTTAGAGTTTTGCAATAATATCATAGTTTAAAAATTAGTACTACCTTCATCTCAGTAGAAATTTATTTATAGCTTTTGTTGACTAATACTTTGACTAATAATTTTTATAGATTCGATTAGATTTTAAAAATATAGTATTTATACTTTTAAATTTATAAAAAAAATACTTTCATAATACATATAATTTATATTATTAAAATTAACTAGATTTATCAAAATCATAGGTCAAAGTCGTAGTCATAAAATCTAGAAATAAACTTCTATTAAGACAGAGAGACTATGATCTTAGTAACTAAAGAAATGTTTTGGTGCAATTAATTTTGCATTTTTAAAACAAGTATCCTTGCAGTTTTTTAAAACTGTAGTATCTTGAAATTTTTTTCCGCAGTTTTAGAAACTCCACCTTAGCTCCTTTTTCTAAACCGAGGAGACGCCGCTCGTCTCGCTCCTCTGCATTCCCGCACTGGGCGTACGTGCATCTCCTCGCGGCCACCGGCACGGCCACGCCCGACGGCGACCTCCGCCTCGCGCCCCTCTGTTAGGCGCAACACTCGCATTGTGTTGGATGACACTCAGTGTTGAGGGTAACTCTCAACATGTTTCTTACTCACTACAATGCCATGACCAACCTAAGGGGTTGGGGATACATATATATAGGCTTGGTGGGCAGCCAAGCATATGCTAAGATGCTAGTCTAAGATGCTAAAGCATAAAGCTGAAAAGCTAGTCTAAGA
>BCLH01000771.1:0-49898 GCA_001602315.1 Zoysia pacifica
GCAAAGCATGAATCAAGTGGCCAGGGATTCAAAAATAATTAAAAAAAATTCAGGTGACCAAAGTCTTGACGCCATTCCAGAGGAAATAAGATATGTATTGGATCGTAAAACCATTCCTACCCATCGCCAAAAAGAGAAGATTCAGATGTATCGTATGGCCGGTCTGAAGTAGCGAAGATGGTGGGAGATCTGATTGAGATTGGCTTTCAGTGATTGCTGCATCGGCACAAGAAAAATGCTTCAGGATCCACAGCACTATTGTTAACTGACAAGTCACCTTCAGCACCTGGTTCAGGCTTTATGACTTGCTGCACGGCAAAGTGAACCTTGAAAAGTTCATTGATGAGGTTTGCCTGATCCTGAAGTACACACTGATGAGCTACTTCTCAGACCGACCAATCCTACACTGTCCACAGTGATACAATAATTCTGATAGTGGTAAGTTGCCGGTAAGACGCTAAATGCGATCAGTGCAGAGGGTCTAACACTGACGCTCATAGTGCAAAACCACCATCAGCTCTCGATATCGAGAAAGAAGCACACGAGGAACCAATTCGGTTAGCGGAAGGCCAGCTTATGGCCAGTGACCAAGAAAAGCTGAACCAACATGGTGGATGCACTGCTGCTGGTGCTAGACATGTGCCCTCTGACTACTGCTAGAGCTGTCAAATGAAGCTCGAGCTCCCGAGCTACTCAAGTTCGGCTCGTGAAAAGTTTGATTCGAGCTCGGCTCAAAAGTTAAACGAGCCGAACTCGAGCTCAGCGTAAAGATCGCGAGCCTACCGAACTCGAGTTCGGTCAAACTTGACAAAGCTTGTTAGAGAAAATAATAATTATTGTTTATATTTTAATCCCTAATTTATCAATTTTATATTCTAAAATAATCTTTTATAATTTATTTTTAATAATATATATATATATTTTTTGTTATCGAGCTTAAATTGAGCCGAGCTCGAAGAAAATCGAAGTTCAAATCAGACTCGCTCGAGCTCGTCTCGAGTTGAACTCGAGCTCGAGCCTAGACCATTCAGTCGCTCGAGTTCGGCTTGTTGACAGCCCTAACTACTGCTCCTACGTTGTGACCAGTAATTTTGAGCTTTTTCTGTTTGTTCGTTCCTTGAGTTCCTACTCCAAGTGAACAACTTTCATTGTTGCCACACCCTCGGTTCTAGAACATGATACTTCAACTGATGTCAACAGGCTCTGGCACATGGCGCGAGCAAGGAGTATCTATTTTCCTTGGCGTACATGGACTTATTTTCTTTGTGTATTTATGGGTCACGTGGGTGTATAAATGTTAATTTAATGAACGAAAAGGCAGTATTTTCCCTACCCGTATCAGTATTGTACTAGGAGTAGAACAGGGTTGTATTTTCTGAGCTGTTCAGCTGTTCTGAACTTTGACTATAGGAGTATACACTTCGCTGCTGTATTTATTAAGAGAGGAATTTAGCCTCAGGCAGTGGCAAATCAAAAGTGCGAAACGAAAGGAGTACTCGTAAGTCATTTTACTAGCAAGTACCGTAAATTTCCACATTATAGTTACTCCAGTACAGCACGAGTACTAAGTCTAGAAGAAAACAGTGGAGAGTCTGGAGACCCGTGGGCTCTAGGCAAGCTTGCGCAGTTCTTGTAGTAGGAGTACAGTGCAAATCCGTTAAGCCTTTTTAATTTGGTTGGATCACATGCCGATTGCCGTGTCCTGTGGGCATGCATTTGAATGCAGGATATACAGTACACTGCAAGATTCTCTAGGACGGCTTCAGAATTCTGATTGCTAGAAGCGCACATCTCGAGAACGATTCTCCAGCCTCAGTCGATCATCTGACTTCATTTCTTTAAGCAATGGACAATACTGACGATAACCCTTGCAAACTGGTTGGAAATAAGGTTTATTAAAATAGTGAATCCATCGGACGATTAATTTTTGATTTAAAATTTAAATAACATACTGTAGCAAACAGTAAACTAATTAATTTTACTCGCGGATCAAATTTCTGCAACCGATCGGAACAGATGATGCAGACAAAGAAGAGAAGCAGAACAAGTCCAAAACGGACGTCCATAATCAACAGCAGGCGGAATGGACAGGAGCCAACACCTTGAAGCCACTGGGGGCTTCAGATGCCGACCGCTCGCTGCAGGAAAACATGCAAAAAAAAATGTCTGCACTCCGTAGAGACGTTAGGCGGCGTAGTAGAATACTCCAAAGAACAACGGTGCGTGCGACTCCAAACCTGCACCACCAATAATAAAACCTTGAGGCTAAGGGAGACACCTGTGTGCCGTCCCGATCCAATGATAAGATTATCATTCAGTCCGCAGCAGGCAGGGACGCGATGGACGGCACGGGAGTCTACCCGCGTTTTGTTACTAATGGGCTGACGGCAACTGTTCGTCACTTCCCCAGTTCTGTACTCGCGACTCCATCGCAGATAACGTTATTCGGCAGGAGTACCGTGGCAGCTGGCGAAGCCTGGGCATCGTATCCCGTAGGGTTTAGGTGGAGTTCGGCCAAATGGCAGCATGGAGAACGGTTCGGTACGGAGAAGATGCTTTCCGTTGCGTACGCCGCATGGTCTGATGCGGGCTCCTGTGGTGTGTGTCCTCCGTATCACCAGTTCAGGCCACTGCTTGCTTCGGACGCCACTTATCTGAATTCCATATTCTTTTCCTTGCGCACATCTATGTAGAGTAAAATCATGAGATTTCAACGACCTATGTGTGATAGTTGCATTTTTTTTCTCCGCTGCACAATCCATGGCACCCAACTTTGGAGCTGATTAGCAGTGCGTGCCGTTGAACAACGTGTCATTTGGATTCTAATATTGAGACAGTGCCTTTTTTTTCCCTTATCAATAAATACATGAGGTATAATAATGGAAGTATTACAAAGAGAAAGCACTAAACTAAAATATCTAATAAAAGGAGACCCAATGACACAAGTATAAAGTTGCAGAGACTTTGTAAATAACAACTAAAATGTGAATCACAGGGAGAGATCCATCTCTTTCAACTGTGGCACATCTTTTTCCCTCCGTATTCGAAATTCTGGTTCCAGAATCTATCTCAATCTGACATCTTTACATCCTCATATTGGAAGCAGGAAAGATAGGGGGGGAAAAAAAGAAAGAGAGCACAGAAGCGAATCGCTCACTGCATAAGACAAGCTTTCAATCCTTTTAACCAATTGCAACACTTATTCACATCTAGATAACAGCATCTAGAATGCTATTTGTATTAGGTGAGTAACAACAAGAAGGGGCCAAATTAATCTGCAGTGCCCTAACTTCTAAGCATGTGTCAGTATCAGCATGACCATTTGCCATTACTACAACTAATTCCTGTTTGACAATCGGACCACCTGTCGGTCTCCGTGGCAGTCTTAGTCTCGCAACGAGATCTCGAAGAGGTCGGACTCGGCCTCCAGGTCGCCGGACGGCACCGCGCCGCCGCCGATGCTTTCCTTCCTGCTCTTGCTTATCCGCGAGACGTCCATCCACCCGGAGTCCACGCGCCCCATGGAGAAGAGGTCGCCGCTGTCGTCGAAGTCGAGGCCCAGGGAGCCGCTGCCGCGGCCGTCGCCTCCCGACGCGGTGCGCACGAAGCAGGGGTTGGCCGTGCGCCGAGCGTTCGCCGGCGCGTACCGGAACTTGCCCTGCCCGAGGTTGACCAGCGCCATCACGTCGAAGCTGGAGGCCAGCACCGGGTACAGCGGGCTGGAGAACGCCTCCGCGTTGCAGCTCACGGCGTGGACCAGTTGCCCGTCCACCGTGAAGAACACCTTCCGTTTAGCCGGCTCGAAGCCGCAGCCGACCACCTTGTCCACGCCCACCCAGGACGACTTGTCCGATTCGTACACCAGCTTCATCCCTGAACACAACCCGTCAAAACTCCTTCAGGTCATGCCATGCGTTGCACCCAAGAATTCGTGAAGCAGAGTGTTTGCGGTTTGTTGATTACCGTCAAGGTAAACCGCGCCGTTGGAGTGAAAACCGATGGACGACGCGTACGTTCCGGCCAGCGAAGGCCGTGGCGGAGCGGCGGCGAGGCCCATCGACATGACCTGGTGCCT
The DNA here is from genome assembly GCA_001602315.1 of Zoysia pacifica. Classification (NCBI taxonomy): domain Eukaryota; kingdom Viridiplantae; phylum Streptophyta; class Magnoliopsida; order Poales; family Poaceae; genus Zoysia; species Zoysia pacifica. The sequence goes on from BCLH01000771.1 coordinate 4,076, forward strand.
CTGCTTGTCCTGCTGATCGTCTTTGGCGGCTGTGTTTTCTTGGACTGGGTCCGTAACTTGCGGTGCGAAGCTGATGAGCTTGACGCGGTCGCTCTCGCTGGAGCCGTCCTTCCCTCGCCTGGTCGCCCTCGACGCCGACCACTCCGGCTGCTTCGTGTTCAGGTAGATGATGGTGATCTCGAAGTAGGCGTCCTGCGGGAACGGCGTGCCGGCGAGTGGCGGTCCAGGAAGCGGCAAGCTCATCCTGGCGACGCACAGAGAGCTGGGGTTCCCCGCGTCCGTGTCCCCGCGGAGGGGGCTCGCGATGCTCCCCGGGAGCCACTTCCTGCTGGACGCAGCCGCGGCCGCCGGGTTGAGCCGCACCGCCTGCATCCGCTCGGACGATCCCGCCGGTACCTCCCACTCCGCCTGCGCCATGTCGCGGCTCGTCCCGGCGTCGCAGGCCGGACATGTCCCCCACAGCGGCGACGACGAGGCCGACCTCGCCCGCGGCGGCGCGACCGCGAACACAAACTGCGCCCACCCGTTCTCCGCCGCCTCCGTCACTAGCCGCGGGTGGTCCGCCCACTGGAACGGCCCCTGCTGCGCGCCGCCGCCGCCTGGGCCACGTTGGTGCCTCACGTGGCCGTGGTGGTGGTGGTGCAACTGCTGGAACCGGAGCCCCGCGCGGCCGCTGGCGGCGCTGTACCTCATGCTGAGCTTCGCAAGCCCGGGACTCGCCGCCGGCTCCCCGTCACCAACGGGAGGAGCGGAGTCCGGCAGCTCCGGCGGCGCGTTGCGAGGAGAGCTTCGCCGTCGGTACACCAGGAAAACCACGGCGACCAGCGCCGCGACGGGCAGCCCGACGCCTAGCAGCAGCCTGAGCAACAGCGCCATGCTGCACGATCGATCTTGCTGCCGGTGATGACTAGTCACCACGACAACCGGTGGTGCGTGGCCGGGGAGGCGGACACGGACATGGTCACGATGCTCTGTGGGGTTTGCGTGGCCATTGTTGATCCTTTTTGTGCGTGTTGTTGAGTTCTTGGTCGCTTGGCTCTGGACTTGGTTCCGGTTCGGTGGAGGGTCTAGGAAGGCTGGCGCGGGACGGGATGCTGACTGCCTCAACGTAAACAGGCAAACGACGGGCGGTTGGAGCCGAAGCCGTTTTTAATTCGGCGAAAGCGGCACGCATCTGGCCATCTGGGTGCGATGTGGCGGATGTGTTGATTTTGCCGGACCGAGGCCTAATTGTAACGGGGACACCGGCACGTCGCACGGCGCGATGGTTATGTTGGAGACAAGACATGTGAAGGCTTTTAACGTGGGAGCTTACTTGCAAATTTCGTGAAAAATCGTATGTGGATGTTTTGAAAATTTGCGGACAGTACTGCATGCCTTCATGTAGAGGAGTAATTTTGGACCATGCTGAACTCACTTGACATTTCTTTTTTTGCATCTCTAAAACGGAATTTGAAGCGAGATATACTCTGTCCTGAATTCAGAGTAGGCACCAACCATGGATGAAATGTAACCCTTGGATCACCTGCTATTGCTTGTCCTTAAACACACACAAAGATTCCTGAACATTTATACTCTCTCTGTTATAAAATATAAAAGTATTTTTAAGTTTGATCAAAGTCAAATATCTTTAACTTTGACTATTAATAATAGAGAATTAATAATATTTTATTATACATAAAATTATATTATTATATTTATCATAAAATAAACTTTTATAATATATAATTATTTATACTAAAATTTATTTAATATTCTAGATATTATTAGTCAAATTATAAGAACTAGAAATTTTTATATATTGAAACAGAGGTAGTATTGTATTCTACATAATTATTTGCCAAAAAAAAAGAACATAATTATTTGCCAAAAAAATAAATGACCACTCATTTAATCCCTACCAGTGAACTATGGCTACGCTTACATCACCCACCAGAATTTTGTACCATATCAGTGGTACATTACATATGGTACTGATCAACGAGACTGTGGGAATTAACAGTAGTTCATCAGTTACTATCACCCTGGTACCCACTATGTTAAACAAAACGATATGATCTGCTACCCTGTTGCATGCACCTACTCCTGATAAACTTAAGAATGCACTCGTTATCAACCATCTATAAATGTATTAAAAATTCAGAATATAATCGCGTTTCGTTACTTTTTTTCAGCCGCCAATTGGAACACTGACGCCGGATTTTCCAGTACCATCACTTCCAAGTTAGAACCCATTGCAGGTAAACTTTCAACGGTTTTCACTCTGCACTTTTGGCCTTGATTGCGTATGACATGAGTTAAGGAATGCAGATGACGGTGGAGGAAAGGTCGAGGGCACACGAAAGACTTTTTGGAATACCAAAATCATAAGAAAAGTATTGGTTCTTTTCTCTGACTTCTGCATTCCGGTGCAGCCCACGTCAGGTATTGTTAAATCTGTCGATGGTTCGGGTCCGAACCGGTTTTAATAGTTGGGTTTCTTTACGGTTTTTTTTTGGGTTGGTTGAAAATAGTTCAGAATATCAAAGGGATCGGTTTGGTTTGGTTGGACAATGAAATCAGTTTGGATTGGATAAATTTCAGTTCCAGATTTTCGATTCCAAAAATTTTAACCCAAACCGATTCGCGGGTTCGAGCAGCTGTCGATTAGGTCCCGCAAGCTGCAAGCGCCGGAACCGATGTGCCTCGCCTGTGGAGGCGCTCTTCGGGAACGCGCGCGCGGCGCCCAGGCGAGGGCAGCGCCATAGATGCCAGGCGAGGGCAGCCAAAACTCAGGTACATGCGTGCATGACGTCTTCGAGAACGCGCGCGCGGGCGACGTCGAGAGCTCACAGCCTCGGCGTCACTGCTTCTCACAGCCTCCGCGCCGCCGCGCCCTCCGCCTCGTGGCTGCCGCGCTCCTCCGCCTCGAGCGAGCGCTCACCGTAGAAGACGCGTACCGGTCGTCCACACGCCGTGTCTTGCTGCCGCCGTCTACCTAGGTGAACCTAGAGGTGGACATGGTGAACCGCGAGATCTGCAACATGCTCGACGCAAGACGCAGTACGCATACCTCGCTGTGGCCGCATTCACCAAGGTGGACCTGCAGATGGAAGAGCTAACCAAGTTCTTTTACGATGAGGGACGGTCCGACGAACGGGCCTGCTTCGTGCCCACCAAGGCGCGCCCACCCACGTTAAGGACGACCGCTGATGATTGGAAAGTAGATGCTCCATTTCTCAAATCCCATGCGCAACTATTTTTCTTGAGAAACCTAAAACGTTTACATTTTATTGAACTGGGAACCATTTCCTGCTAACGTTGTCAAACCGGTTTCAATTTTGCAGTTTGAGGAGTGGATCGGTGTGGATTGGGTTTATTTTTTATTTGGTTCAGTTTGGTTTGAGTTATTCATGTGAAATGATAGATTGGTGTGGGTTAAACTAAATGTTACTGCCGTAATGGTTTGGTGTAGGATTGTTCCTGGTTTTGGGACCATTGCCAGGTTTAGGTATTGTAGGCCTGACGCCCTGATCCTTGTGTTATTCTGATCAGAATACCTTCATCCTTTCTGTTCCCCTCCCAAATTGGTCTGGAAGGATAATTGACCCTTCAACGTCACTCAAGCATGTTGTGTTGTGTTTATTTTAAGTCTCCTCTATTCGGTCCTTCCTTTTTTTTAATATATTGGACCATTGGGAGTGCTCCTCTCCATGGCTTCCACGCAATGAATTTCATCTTTTGCTTTCTATATGTTCACTCCTTTCTTTCTAATAAATGCTCTGTTGTCGCCTCAGATACGACCCTGTTAAAAGTCATTCAGATCATCAGCTGTACCTTTTTACCACCTCACACACATAATTCAAACCCAAAAGTTCGTATTATTTTGTAAGGAATCTCCCCAGGTGCCTTTGGTAGCATGGTAAAGCTTCCAAGGGGAGGTCATCGACTGGGCTTCATTCGGGCTTGGTCTGCTGGACCTGGCTTTCACTCGAAATGCCACCTTCCGTGCGTCCCCTTGCAGTAGAGTTACCTGCGACGAGTAGCAAAGTTGGCCCAACAAATAAATTGCCCTCGCACGAATATTTAACGGGCTGCACAGTCCACTCAAGCCCAAGTAGTACTAAGGGCCCAAGACCAAGCCTGAAGAGTACTAAAGTGACAGGGGTTGTGGAGGATTCCGAGGAACAGTGAGGTTTATTTTAGGGGAATTATATGCCATTGGAATTTTTTTAAAAACTAATATGGCATCAGTGTGTCCATGACATGTAGGACTCACATCAGTCGCTTTTAATACTACGACTTTGTAAGGCGTCGAGCCCATACTTCCATTGAACCAGTGAAATTGTTATTACTCATGTCCAGAGTATTAAACCTACAAGATTTCCAATGCTGCGAGGAAGGAGTATGGTCTAGGGTATGGTGCCTTCGAATCCATTTTGCGATAGAGCAGGATTTGCCAATTTTCGAATATTACCTACGGCAGGTGGAATCAACCCAAGTTGTTATTACTCAGGTCTAGATTATTTAAACTTACAGGATCTTCTATGCTGAGGGAAGTGGTCCTGATAAGTTGTTTGTGCTTAAGTACAATCTTTGGAGACTTTTGGGCAGCTTACCTAGTGAATAAGGTACGACTCCTTGTAACTGGTTGTTGGATAGTGACAGTGTGTCCAGAAATTTGCAATTGCTCAGTGTCTCTAGGAATTCCCAGTTTCCTTTACCTTTTGCCCCAAGTTTATTTGTCTGAAGATTTAGATAATTCAGCTCTTGAAGCTTGCCAAAAGAACCAGGAATTTGGCCAGTGAAATAATTTTCCAATAAATCTATCACTTTGAGGTTTGTAGCATTGCCGAGTGAAGCAGAGATGTGACCTTCAAACATGTTTTGGTGTATGTCAACCGCTTCAAGACTAGAGAGGGCGTCACCGATATTAGATGGTAATTCTTTGAATAACATATTCGAGTGCAGGTCTAGAAATATCAGAGAAGTCTGATTAGGCAGAGCTAATGGGAGTGTACTGAAAGTTTATTTTCATTAAGGAACAATGCAGTCATATTGGGGAGTTGCCAAAGTTCATATGGAATGCTGCCTTCAAGGTTATTTTGGTACAAAAAGAGAAATCTCAAGTCTGTAATGTTTTTTGAGAGTTGGCGGTATAGTTCCAGTGATATTATTTGAGCCAAGGTTTAACAATCGAAGATTGGAAAGGAAGAGGCCTATTTTGTGGGGGGGGGGGGATGGCACCCACTAGCATGTTTCCAGCGAGGTCCAATGCTTGAAAATTAGAATTGTAAGCGTATCAGGAATAACCCCTGTCAGTGAGTTATTTCCTAGAAGAAGGGTTTGCAATTGTTGGAGATGATGAAGAGGGGGTATCTGGCCCGAGAGGCTGTTAGATGAGAGATCAACTATACTAAAGGATGTTAAGTCTCCTAGGGAGGTGGTGATTGAGCCAGACAAGCTTTGGCCGGTGAGGTTGAGCTCGGAGACGCGCCATGGTCGCGTCTGGGTGCATGTCACATACCTCCACCGACAATAGTGGATGCTGGGGTTCCAAGAGCTCAAGGCTCCATAAGGATCGCTAATGACGGCCTTTTTGAAATTGAGCAATGCATGCAGATCTGTGCTATTCTCATAAACATAATGGACGTTTCTAACTCCATAAGACAGAAGCATTAGCAATGCAAACAGTACTAGCATGGTGGATGTCGTCAGCAGCTTGGAGAAACACATAGTAAAGTACACCTGCAAAATGTATGACATAAACTTGGTCGCATGCTTGTTCACAAGTTGACTACTGGAACTACCTCTTCCTGCTCAGATTGTGATGTAACCTAATAAAAGAGGCTTCAAGTTTCTTTCCTGAATATATAAGGTTTTCTACTCATTTATACTTAAAGATGAAAGCATGAACTCTGAGAAAAATCCGCGCTTTATCGCAGCTGTTAGCTTGTTTTTTGACGATTGCAAGCATGACTCAGTTGCAGCAGGTTAACATTCCAATATTACTAGTAGTACTACCCAGTAGGAAAGAGAATTGGGTACCTCTGCTTGCCGGAGCTAGAGAACACGACAGGGAGCTGTGAACTACTATGAGCTTTGGTCTGCTTGGCTTAGGCCCCAGGGATCTTAAAAACGTTTTACAGCAGCATTGCAGCCACACGCATGCTCGTCTTTTCATGCCGTGCCACGGCCGGCATCGGAGAAGAGCGGAAGACCCCGAGTCCGTCAAACTCCCTAGTTCCTGCCGCTCTTTCCGCTTCCATCTCGTCGCCAATCGCCCCTCTAAGTACACCATTAACTTATAATATCAATTTTAATTTTATTTAAAAAATATTTAAATATATAAAAATTTGAATCACAACTAATAATTTTATACATTAAAATATTTTTTAATAAAATAAATGATCAAAATTGATCTTAAAAATATAATTTAAAGTAGCAGTAACTATTTACGCTGGACAGGACTATTGCCGCATGTCCAGGCTTGAACCAAACAGAGAAATTATGGGCTGATGTGACACTTGTCCGTGCCGTTTCGACGCTGATAAAACGATGCTCGCGGAATTGTCTAACGGTATAAAATTTTCGCTAATACCAATTAAATTGGATTTGGTTTTATTATGATGGAGCTTCCAGAAAATATTGTGTGGGCATTCATCCATAGTCTTTCTTTGACAGGGTAGCGCGTCCAGGCAACTTGTATGTATACGATATGGACATGAATAGTTTTATACAATGCCTTGCTCCAATGGGTGTTGCAAGTGGTGAGCATTGTTCCAACTGGAAAAATATCTAGGGAAACATATTGTAGTTCAACGAAGATTGATCCAACCGTGCAGTTTCCAAGAACCGTTGCTTCCGCACGATATGCTATTATCGAAGAGACAAATACCTGGTCTTTGGGATTAAACCCAAACTCGACTAATTCTTCATGACTTACTTCATTCTTACTGTCTCCCTTCTAAAATATAAGTCAAAATAGAACTTATTTAACTTTAATTATTAATAATAGAGAATTTATAATATTTTATCCTATATAAATTGTGTTATTAGATTGAATGTGAAACAAACTTTCATATTATGCAACTCTTTATATTAAAAATTATTTAAGTTTTTAGATATTGTTAGTCAAAGTTAAAATAATTTAATTTCGACTAAATTCAAAAATACATATATTTTGCGATAGATTGGGTCCTGGCCAAAACTTGACGGACCTGGGGTCTTCGCTCAGCAGCGGTCAAGATAAGATACATAAGGGCATGTCCGCGTGTTAACGTCTCTGTAAAAGTGTTTTTAAACGCCTTCGGACGTCTCTAAGACTTCACACACACCGGTACACACCACTGTGTGCAAGACAAGCGGAAAAAGCTGTCCTGTTGTTCGTGCTCCGGCACGCACGCGACTTTTGAAAAACTTTTTCAAACACCAAAATCATAAGAAAAGTATATTGGTTCTTTTCTCTGACGTCCGCCAGCCGGTGCAGGCCACGTCAGGTATTGTAGGCCTGACGCCCTGATCCTTTGTTATTCTGATCAGAATTGCTTCATCTCTTCTGTGCCCCTACCTATTCTCTCTTCTTGGGCACTAAACAACAGCACGTGGTGTGATCGTGTGAGCGGGGGTTCTCACGTGCGAAGGGGTCCGGGGTCCTTTACTTGATCCGACAGTGAAAAAAACTGGTCTGCTATTGATGCTTTTGGATCATTGGCCCTTCACCGTCTCCAAGCATGTTATATTCTGTTTGTTTTCAGTCTCGTCTGTTCGCTCCTTCATTTTGTCTACAGGGCACAGGTTTAAAAATCCTTCTTTGTTTAATTTTTTTCTTTCTAATTTTTCTTTCTTTCTTTCTTTTTTAAAAAAATTGCTTTTATAGCTTTATTTTATATTCTCCTTTTCCATCAAAATATTTAGAATAATTTATTTTTATTACTAGAACATTTAATTTTACTAATAGAACAATTAACATTTACTGCTGGAATAATTTTTTTATTTTCTGAAACAATTGAATCTTACTACTAAAACATTCAATTTATTGAGATGAAACATTCAAAATTTTTTTTTGTTAAATATTTGAATATTGTGGTATAGTTCTTTAGTTGTTATATCAAAGCATTATCTTTAATATCATCTTTCAAATACTTCATTCTGTATTCACATTTGGTGATGTCAAGTTATACTTGATCTCTTAACGTAAAATTTGGTATAACAAATACTTGATCTCTTAAGGTGCTGCAGGGTGGTCGGAGGAGGGTAAGATTCCCGCTTCAGCCTTCACCCTTCATCCCATCGTCTGATGACCGTAAAAAAGACAGCTCTTGACTGACAGGCGGGCCTATCCCTGCTTGTCCATCGGTCAGCTGTCCCTTTTACGCTCGTGAACCGGTTCCCGGCCGGCCGAGCGTGACTTTCATGTTCGAAATTTCACTGGCCGTAACAGTCGAGTCCAGCTAACTCAGAAAGCGACCCGCGAATAGACTCGGTGCAACGAGTCAACGAACCTGTATAAGCGGTCAGGCTAAGGGCAAAGACATCAGCAGGCACGAGCAGGACAACTGCGGGACGAAACGTGTGGATGCAGTTATGCAGTAGAGTTCATTTTAAGCCCGCGAGCTCAGGAGCACAAGCACACACCAAGCAGAGAGAAGGCCCTGTCCTGTCCTGTTGCACGGAAGCAATGGGAGGAGCACTCTCAATTCATTAAGAAAAAGAAGGGTGACCACCTCTGCCGATGAGGAATCGAACTCACTGTAAAATCTGCACGGCAATTGACGTATTTTTTTATATTTTTTATGTACTTTTAGTTAAAATAATATATTTTAAATTTATTATTTAATAAATAGAAGTATAGTTGTTTTGACATAGATAATAAAGTTTCATAAACATATACTCCGATAAAAAAAAGTTATCGATATGTTCTTCAAAGTATAAGTGTGACCTATGTTATCTATAAAATATTTAATAAAAAGTAGCATCGGTACACTTTTAAAAAATTATTTTTAAAATAAATTATTTTTAATTTTTTAACTTAATAAATTTAAAATTATTTTTAATTTATATTGGGCAATGTTTGATTAAAACATTGCGTCTAAAGCTACTATTTTTTTTAATTCGAAGTTGTAAGCGAAAAAAAGATTGAATCTTAGTTCTCGTAGTAATCAAAGAACATTTTTAGAGGATAAAATAATTTAAGTTATCTAAATATATATTTTTATAATATATAAAGGTCTTTAATTGTAGTATATATTTGCAAGATATAAAAGTAGAATAAATTTATAAGAACTTCTCTTATATCTTTTAGAAGAGTTTTATTGAATCTATAGCATAGTAATAAAGAGCATTTTTAAGAGATAAAACAATTTAAGGTATGTAAATATATATTTTTATAACATATAAATGTATTTAATTGTAGCATATACTTGTAAAATATAGAAGTAGAAGAAATTTATAAAAACTTATCTTATATCGGTACGGCCGTTTATGCTTACTCTCGTCGAGTAGAAGCACACTCCTACTTTAACTAGAGAAATGATTTTTTTCTCCTTCCTAATATTTATTTTTTTCTTTTTTCTAATATCTACCGTTATATTTTAATTCGACGGTTAATATTTTTTAGGGTGACGTGACGCAATGAGCTATCAGAAAATACTTGCGCTTTAATGCATTGTGATGGTACGATCGTTCGTGGCTGCTCCTCCTGCGTTGACCGGAGAAAATGATTTTTTTTCTTTTTCTAATATCTATTTTTTCTCCTTCCTAATATATATCGTTAGATTTTAATTTGACGGTTAATATTTTTTAGAGTGACGTGGCGTAACGAGGGTTGAGATATTTGCACTTTAATATATTACGATAGCACGGGCTTTCATGCCTACTCTCTCGTCGAGTAGAAGCACGCTTCTGCGTTGACTGAGAAAAATTTTTTTTCTTTTTTCTGATATCTATTTTTTCTTTTTTTTAATATTTACTGTTAAATTTTAATCCGACGATTAATATTTTTTAAAGTAATGTGACATAACGAGAGTTGAGAAAATACATCACGTTAAATATATAAAGATGGGTTCAAACACACAACAGCATCTCAACCAAGTGAGCTCAACTATGTAGCAGCTTTCACCGGCTGAGGAAGCAAAACTTTTATCAAAATTATCGACGTTGCCATCGGTTACGAAGCTAACCGCTTTGAAGGCAGCGTCCTGTCTCGAGTCGCCAGCGCCCTCATCTTCACCCCCTGCCCGCACCGTCACCCCACCCCCAGCGGCGGCTCGTCCACCGCCCAACAGCCCCTCCGTCTCCACCGCCCAACCTGACGGGCGCGCCTGCCCCCGGCGTCCCGGTCTCCACTGCCCCTGGCTCTGCTCTCGCGCTCCTAATCGATTCGCACCTGGCGCTGCCGGCTCCCTCAGTATGACAAAACGGTTGTAGATGCCTGTTGTTTATCCTTCTCATCCATGTAATCCTTCTCTTTGTAACTCTCGAGATGACATTCTCTGAACTGCCATGTCGCAGTTCCCCTGTGTATTTGTACTTTGGCTTTCAAACCTTTCCATTTTAATGGAATTTCAGGTGGAGACTCCTCCTCCCCCCGTTGACCTTAAAAAAAAATCAATTCGCACCAAGAACAGGACGTTCAAAGCCGGTGGTCCATCCCCCAGAAGAGGCAACTGATGCCGCAGACTCACCGGCAGAGTTCAGTAGCGCGATGTCTGCACTGGCGCAGACGAGAACTCGGAGGCAGTCCTCGCGCTTGTGGCGCAAACAGAGTATGGCAGAGGTATCGCCGCCCTCCGCTCTCGCGTTCACGTGGCAGCCCCTGTCAACCAGAGAGAGCGCGCGCCTGTTATAGATCAGGGCTGTCTCTCTGCATTTTGGGCCCTGGTACGAAATATAAAATAAGATTCTGATATTTGAAAGTTTGCATAACCAAAATATGATTATATATCTCCACTGCTATCTTTTTAAAATAGTTAGGAATATAGTATTAAATATTGATGTTGAAAGAGTAGATAATACTCCATAAATAATCAGCCTTTATATTCTAAGTAAAAAAACAGCATCCAACTAGTATTTCTTGAGGTGAAATCTTCAATTATATTTTCGTGTTGACACTCAAAAAATAGCATCACCGAAATGTTCGATATAATGCAGGAGTCTTTGTCAAGCGCTCTCGGATTTAGTCACTTCACTCACCAGAGTGTCTGGCACTGTATCGGACTGTTCGGTAAGCCCTCTCGAGTTTGGACACTTGGCCCACCAGAATGTCCGGCGCAGTTCCGGTTCGTTAAGCACTCTCGGATTCGATGTTTTATACACCAGAGTGTCCGACACAACGTCGAAGTGTCCGACAGGCTCTCTCGAATTCTTCGAATTTACACGACGGATCAAGACTCGGATTATTAGAGTGTTCGGCAATTTATCAGAGACTCCGGTGACGTCGATTTAGAAAATTTTCAGCAGATCAATTCTAAATTATTTTTTAACTTGAGAGATCCATTACCCTGCGGAATAAAACTATCTCACCTCTATAAAAACGAGGCTCATGACCGATTGAGGGGATCCTAATCGATCAAAACAATTTATTTTTACATTTCGTTCTTCTTCAAACCCTAATACTCTTACTCGATCCTCGTGCTATTCTTACTTCGTCGCGGCGACGTTTGAATAAGATCCGATTGACCTCACCGAGTCCAGATTATCCAAAAAGACAATCCTCCTGCGAAGGGGTCCCTCCCGAGACAAGATTGCCTAGATGCTGCCTCAAAACCAACGTTGAAAAACATCGGCGTTCTCGCACACGAACGCGCGAGCGGTGCGTTGACCCGAACCGGATTTCGGCGTCTAACAGTTCGTAAATAAAATTTGTCTAAATTTATAATTTTACTAACTCAAAAATTCTAACAGATTTTCAAAATTTAAAATCTAACTAAAACAAAATTTTGCTAATTTGGAAATTTTATAAAGTTATAAAAATTTGGAGATTTATCAAATGTGTGATTTATATTAATTTGGATTTTTTGTTAGAGTTTATTTTAATTCAATTTGTATTTAAATCTTTTCAATTAAACCAGAAAATTCAAAAAATGGTCAGACTTATTTTTCTCAATGTGGGCCACCCTCTTCATTCTTTTTCCCCGCGCAGCACCCCTCACTCTTGCGCCAGCCCAGCCGCACTCAATGACCTTTCTTGTTCATCTTCTTCCTCTCTCCATCTCTCCTTCTCTCTCCTGCAAATGGCACTTGCTCCATGCCCCCCTTTTCTCGCACAAGAACTGCACCTAGCCCCCTGTTCCGCGCTACTGTCGCGTCTCGGTATCTCCATGTGTGCGCGCTCTTCGCCCGGCCACTACTATCGGCCGAGCTATAAAATGGCTACGCGCCTCCCTTCCTCCACCGGCTATTCCTCGCTCGAAATAGGTGAATTGAAGGCCCCAAGATTTTGGGGGCCTGTTCCCTCGCCCATCCTGCCCCTGCTTAGCAGTGACGGGCCTGTATAGATCAACAGAGGGTATTGTGGGTAGAGCTGAAAACAATTGAGAACGATTGGAAAAATACTTAAATCGTTTTCATTTTCATATTTAAAGGCTGGACGGAAACAAAAATATAAAAGCCAGAAACGAAAACGAACGGGATTAATTTGAACTTTCGAAAATGAATAAATCCAGACGAGGATATATCAGAACCGGTCGGTAACTGATATTATTAAGTCAAAAATAAACGAATACGTTTATACAGCACATAATAATTACCTAAACTAAGCTTCTTGAACCATGGTAGCAGTAAATTCAAGTGCAGGCCGAAATTGATCCACCGGCCGGCCCAAAACGTTGCAGCAGACTCTCGAATCTCGATGCAATACAAACAGGTCAACTCGATTCCTTGGCCCACGAGGACACGATCAACTGAGACCCTCCTCCTGACCCTAGCGCTTGCGCCGCCGCTCAGCTCCTCGCAGCGCGAGTGTCGCCACCCCAGCGCGGGATGCCGGATGGGGCTGGGATGAGGCCTGCCGAGCAGCTCTTCAAGTGGCGACAATTGCTCCTCCAACGCCTGCACTCTCAGCTCCACGCACAGCCCTGCAGTGGTAGCGTCGCAGATCTATGGGTGCCAGGGATAGAACCTCCGGCGGCGCGGCTCCTCCGGTGGGGAGTCTGGATTCTGGAAAACACTCGATCTAGCACTAGAGCAACTCCTCCGACAGCACCAGGTACCAGTACCACTCGACGTGTTGCCGGCTTCCTTCTCCTCTCGCCTCTCGAGTCCTCAGATCTCTTCATCCCATCCCCGTTCCCGTATCCTAGAAAGCGGGATGAATCCGGGAAATTCCCGAATAAAAACGGGAAACCAAGAAAACGGACGGGAAAAATGTCTAACCGTTTTCGATCCCGTTACCCGTTTTTAAATTCCCGTTTTCATCCGTTACCGTTTTATTCCGGAAATTCGAAAACGGAAGAGATTTTCAGCCCTAATTGTGGGACGTAAGGACGACAAATAAATTGTAATGGCATGCATCAAATTAATCCAATAAATTAAGATACGAGGATCTTCGTTGAGAAAGCAAACTATAGCATAGAGTAATACTAACCTAATGCCCGCACTACGCTATGAAAAGACAATATGACGCAATCAGCTGCATGGGACTTTATCGAACTAAGAACAAATGGAAGAAATAAGAACACATCATCGGGCTTCACCGAATCGTTTCTGCGGTGGGTCGATCGGAGCAATGTGCGATCGTCGTGTTGTGCACATAGGCGCACGGAAGATCGAGGTGCCAAAAAGTTTGTCTTTAGACGACACCACAAAACTAGTGTCACCGGAAAAAAAAAAGGCAAAAACAAAGAGTCGGTGGCAAAGATGAGTAATTATCTCTAATTTTTTGGGGTAAGTGGTAGCATGTCCTTTGTCAAAAATAAAGTGGCATAATCTAGGACAAACTATATTGGTTTATAATAAACTGGTAATTTGGTTGCTATAAACTGGGATAAAACAACCTTGTTTGGAGGTATTTTGATTTATGAAAATTGTTCTATTAAAAATGACTGCATCCAAACAGATCTGAACATAAAAGCTTTTTGGAAGGAATTACGTGGTTGCTTTTCAAAGTGATAATAGTATATTATATTATAATCTCTACCAAACACTTAAAACTTAGAAAGTGATTACATCCATAATCACATCACTTTTTATATTTTATATTAGCATCTATAAGCTGTAAATAGTAGTTTTTTACTAATTCTCTCTTCTCACCACCTATGGTCCATATTGTATAAAAATGTTTTACCACACAATTTTGACGTAAGAAAGCAAATTGTGCAGATAAATTAGATACACAATTTTCATGAATAATCAAAGCATAATCTATTTTTAATAATAATAATCTCTACCAAACGCCCCCTAAAGTACACAAGGAAGGCCACACTTCACTTTTTAAACCTGCCATATATTGCCTCGATTTCATGCATCTTCACGGCCACTTGACTCATGTTGATTCGGTCGCTTGGAGATTTATACGTACAGGAAAGTCCCACTTGTAGTAGAGATGTCAAGCATTGGTGAATTGCATTTTTCCGCAGTTGAGGACAGACATTATATTCTTCGTGAAGAGAAGCGTCGAGGGCATGTAATATCTGTTCTGAGTAGCACCTTTGCACGAAGCTCACAATATTGAACCCATCGGTGAACAGAGGATCCGTTGGTCTTTTGCCAGTTGACATCTCTAAAAGTAACACTCCAAAACTGTAGACATCCCCACAAGTCGTTGCATGGCGACTTTCGGCATACTCTGAAGATAAGATATATGAGCGCTAGCGAAACATTAGACATACTTCCTGTCTTTTGCAATTGTTATCTATGTTGACTTTTAAAGTCATCTTTGACTATTCCTTTTATTTAAAAATTAGTTCAAATGTATAAATTATAGGATAAGCCTTGCTTCCGATACTTTTAGTAATAAAATAAATTATAATAAAATATAACGTATTTATCATATTTTTTGAATAAACGAATGATCAAGCCAATGGTAACAACAATTACAAAATGGAGGAAGTAGTTGCTAATATATATGGCAGAAAGAAAACGTAACAATATATGGAGTAATACATACCTGGAGCTATATAGCCTATAGTTCCCTTCAAACCAATGGTACGTGAACCTTGAGCTGCTGACAAGTTAGAATCGAGGTAGAACCTTGCAATACCAAAGTCTCCTAAATGAGCAATCATGTCTGCATCTAGTAGGACGTTACTTGGCTTCACGTCACAATGGACAATGGGCCTACCACTATGATGGTGCAAATACTCCAGTGCGTCAGCTATGTTAACAGCAATGCTTATTCTTTGAGATAAGCTTAAATTCTTAGCATCATTCCTGTCCCTGTGGTGATGCAGCCATGTGTCCAAGTTTCCATTAGGCATGTACTCGTAAATCAGAGCCTTGAAAGGGTTGCCTTGGGCGTCTATGCTAGAACATACTGTTATGATGTCAAGAAGATTTCGATGTTGAATGCCTCGCAATGCTTCGCATTCAGCTAAGAAACTTCTCTTTGCACCTCGTATCTCAAGGTCAAGGACCTTCACAGCCACTTCCAATCTTGATGGGGCTAACTTCCCTCTATACACAGAACCATAGTTTCCTCTTCCAACTAGGTTGTACTCAGAGAAGTTCTCTGTGGCTTGAACTAAATCTCTGTAAGAAACTTTTGGAAAGTGCTTAAACAAAGATAATACTCGCACATGCCTTCCTCGTGGGTTCTTCTTTTCAACAATTATAAAATATATCAACAATACCAGTGACATGAAGCCAAATATGGGGATAAATACTCTGATCAAGTAGTATTGCGTTCTTGCTCGCTGAAGGACACGAGGGCATGGGGGCATGTGTAGATATGATTCTCCTCCACAGAGGTCCAAATTGTCATTGAGGGAGACAACAGCAGTAGCATTTTTAAACACTCCACCCCATGGAACTTCTCCTTCGAGATGATTATATGACAGGTCGAGCTGAGTGAGGTATTGCAGGTTACCAAGTTCTGTTGGGATGGAACCTGATAAATTGTTATGTGATAGATTCAGCAAGGCAAGGTTTGTTGTTTTGCCAAAAGACTTTGTAATGTTTCCTGTAAGAAGGTTATTTTCTATTTTGACGGTTTGCATCTCTTGGCATTGACCAATAGTAATAGGAATTTCTCCGGAAAGCATGTTTGATGAAAGATGTAGTTCAGTTAGCTGTTTGAGATTACTAACCTCTGAAGGTATTGGACCTTTCAAATTATTGTAAGATAATGCACATGTGATCATTGTGATGGCATTGAAAACATGTACAGGTATGTTACCTTCCAACTTGTTATGGCTAAGGTTTAAATACAGAATTGGAAGATTTCCAATGCTGGGAGGTATGGTGCCTTCAAATCCATTTTGAGACAAAGTAAGATTTGTCAATTTTCGAAGATTACCTATGGAAGGTGGAATCAACCCAATGAAGTTGTTTGCGTGAAGCTTTAAACCTTGTAAGTTTGTAAGGTGTCCAGCCCATTCTTCTATTGAACCATTGAAATTGTTATTACTCAGGTCCAGATCATATAAACCTACAAGATTTCCTATGCTTGAGGGTAGTGGCCCTGATAAGTTGTTTGTACTTAAGTCCAATATTTGAAGACTTTTGGGTAGTTTACCTAGTGAATTAGGTAAGACTCCTTGTAACTGGTTGTTGGATAGTGACAGCGTGTCTAGAAATTTGCAATTGCTCAATGTCTCTAGGAATTCCCAGTTTTCTTTATCTTCTGCCCCAAGTTTGTTTACCTGAAGATTTAGATAAGTCAGCTTTAAAAGCTTGCCAAAAGCAACAGGAATTTGTCCAGTGAAATAATTTTCCGATAAATCTATCACATCCAGATTTGCAGCATTGCCGAGTGAAGCAGGGATGTGACCTTCAAACTTGTTCTGGTGTATGTCAAGCATTCGAAGACTAGAGAGGGCGTCACCGATATTAGATGGTAATTCTTTGGATAACAGGTTCGAGTGCAGGTCTAGATATATCAGAGAAGTCTGATTAGGCAGAGCTGATGGGAGTGTACCTGAAAGTTTATTTTCATTAAGGAACAATGAAGTCATAGCGGGGAGTTGCCAAAGTTCATCTGGAATGCTTCCTTCAAGTTTATTTTGGTTAAAAAAGAGAAATTTCAAGTCTATAATGTTTTTGAGAGTTGACGGTATAGTTCCATTGAGATTATTTGAGCCAAGGTTTAACGATTGAAGATTGGAAAGGAGGCCTACTTTTGGGGGGATAGCGCCCTCTAGCATGTTTCCAGAGAGGTCCAATGTCTGAAGATTAGAACAATTTGTAAGCGTATTAGGAATAACCCCCGTCAGTGAGTTACTTCTTAGAAGAAGGTTTTGCAACTGTTGGAGATGCTGAAGCGGGGGTATCTGGCTAGAGAAGCTGTTAACTGAGAGATCGAGTGTATCAAGGGATGTTAAATTTCCTAAGGAGGTGGTGATTGAGCCAGACAAGCTTTGGCCGGTAAGATTGAGCCCGGAGACGCGCCACGGTCGCCTCTTGGTGCATGTGACATACGTCCACCGACAGTGGTGGATGCTGGAGTTCCAAGAGCTCAAAGCTCCATTAGGATCGCTAATGACGCCCTTTTTGAAATCGAGCAATGCGTGCAAATCTGTGCTATTCTCATGAACACAATGGACGTTTCTGACTCCACAAGACAGAAGTATTAGCGATGCAAATAGTACTAGCATGGTGGATGTCGTCAGCAGCTTGGAGAAACACATAACGTGCACCTGCAAAATGTATGACATAAACTTGGTGGCATGCTTGTACTGGAACTACTTCCTGCTCATGTTATAATCTAACCTACTAAAAGAGGCTTCAAGTTTTAATATATAAAGTTATCTACTCATTTATACTTAAAGATGAAAGCATGAACTCCGAAAGAAAATCCGCTTTATCGCAACTGTTAGCATGTTTTTTTACTATAGCGAGCATGGCTGAGTTGCAACAAGTTAACATTCCAATATTACTAGTAGTAATAAGTAGGAGAGAGATTGGGTACCTCTGCTTGCCGGAGCGAGATAACACGACAGGGAGCGGTGAACTTTGAGCTTTGGTCTGCTTGGCTTAGGCCCCAGGGGTCTTTAACGTTTTACAGTAGCATTGCAGCCACACACATGCTTGTCTTTTCATGCCTTATCTGCGACGACCGGCATTGGAGAAGAGCCGAAGACCCCGAGTCCGTCAAACTCACCAGTTAGTTACTGCCACTTTTCAGCTTCCCTCTCCTCTCCAATCGCCTGCTGAAGTCGCTATTAACGCTGGAACGACAGGACTATTGCTGGATGTCTAGCTAGCCTTGAACTTTTCAGCAGGAACCAAACGGAGAAATTATGCGCTGATGTGACACTTGTCCCAAGGGAAAGACAGATCATGAGAGAAGTGACCGTCAACTTGCATCCAATCAGAAGGTCATATGTTGCAGTGATTAAGGGACAGCAAGTCATGCTTCTCTGGAGGTCGAATACAATAGGCCTAATGATGGTAAATTACACACGGCCACACGGGTACATGCTGAACTATCCTGCTTGAATGCTGTATGTGGCGGGCAGGCAACGCAAGTTGTGAGCACGTCTATCTCCTAGTATTAAAATTTGGTTTGTAGCCGTTCAGAAATGGGTTTGGTAAAGATCAACGGCTATATTTGAAGGGCAGTGTCTTGCATATGTGACTGTAATACTAACATCTTTGAACCACTGCTCATGTCGATTACCGCACATAATCCGCTTTCAGAACTGAGCGCCACGCCTAATTGAGCTGCAAATATGCACCCTATCTAAATCGGCTCAGACCCCTCAATTTCCAAAACTGTAATCACCAGCAAACAAACTATAATCACTTAAAAAAGTAAGGGTTACTCAGATCGTGCACATACCGCTGAAAAAGCTGTGCTGGGTCGTTCCGCACCGCTGCGATCCGCCCTCAGGTGACGCGGCCGCCGCTTGCCGCTTGCCGCCAGCCGCGCCGGCACCGGGGGAGTGGCCGAGGGACTCGGCTAGTCGGCTCCTCGCACTCACTGCGGTGGGAGTCACGTCGCCACTGCGGGCCTGCGGCCCTGTGGCAGAACAAAGGCCGAGCACGCCCTGATGGTTGGGCCGTTCGTTTTGGGCCATATGACACTCAGACAACCTGCGGGTGGTCTGCGTGGTATATGGGCTGCACGATGGCGAACAGAAACAGGTAACGTAAGCCCAGGTCTGAAGTCTAAACATGACGGGCTTCTTTGACAGATTATTTGGCTCGAGTCACCATTCATTCCGACTTCCGCATGCGATATGTATGTACGTACGAGTGTCAGAAATTGGGCATGGAGTCTCCTAAACAATGAGCATCGTAAATCAGTCGATAAACAAAACGTATCGTAAGTGATATAACTTGTACTACTCTCCTCATCAGGTTTAAAGGCAAGTGTTTTTCTCGGCATAATCGTTTGTCGGTAGCAGAGCTATTTCACTGGCATGAACAACGCACACCGCCACCAAAATCGTGAGAAACATTCTTACCCATATCGAATGACTTGCTGCTAGTCTATGGGAAAACCAACGAACAATTCAGTCCACACGCCACATTCTGGAAGCAAGAACATCCGAAAATACAAAGATGGAATTGGATACGAGAATCCTGTACCAAGTAAAAAATTTCCGTGAGCTGGATTTTGCCGCAATGATCTTATCCAGATCAAACATCGACGGCCCTCGCGAGGGAGGGAAATCGAATGGATGCTGAATACTGACAGTAACCGGTAGTTTGGCTGACTCTCAGGGTCTTGGCTCCAATGCGGTCAAGCTCAGGTAAGGTGTACATCTGTTTCATTCCTCGAGATTTGTATATAAACGGGTTCACGTTCGTTTGGATTCACCTTAAAATTTTTCTTTTAAAATGTTAAACCTGTGACCTTAGACAGCTGAGAATCCCACCCAGAAATTACAGTTCGAACCCAGGTCCAACCAAAACCAAGCAGAGATTATGGGCTCCGGCAAAGCAGATATGTGTACTGCTCCTTATTCAATGTTTCATCAATGTAGATGAATTTTTCTATCTGATGAACTACCACTATGGAAAATCCACCCGAAACAACACTACCAAATTTCATGATCTCATCATCGCCTAAGAAAGAAACATAGCACCAATTGGCTACAGTCCGCTCATTTTGATTTCGGTGGTTGTGACGACGCTTTCGAGCCCTGAATGACAGATGAATGGACAGAGCTATAAATACGGAAACTTGGTGACGAACAACTATTATTGAGCCAGACAGTCTTCCTCGTTCTGGCCATTTCGAGCCGACCCAAACTGTTTGGTCACTTGGCGAGGAGCCGAAGGACAGAACGAACACGGATCGAACAAAGATGGTGGTGCTGCGCTGCGCCACGGAAATGATCGCTGCCGCCGACCTGCTCCCACGCCACCGGAAATGATCGCTGCGCTGCGAACGAGAGAGCCTTGGCCGCCAGCTAGCGTTTCGTGGATGCGTTCTCGTGCGCGTACAGGTCCGGTGGCCGGCTGCGGGCCGACGAGGTATCGATGGTACGGTGTCCAGCGCGCATAGGTTTTTTCTTCTGAGCCACGGTTTCTGCGATTTTGGGAGATTCGTACAGTGTGCGGCTGATGCAACCTCTACTCAGTTGATTGGCACTAGCCACTAGGTGCGATGAGATTCCAAATTTTGGTGCACCAGAAAGCAAAGCTGTAAGTACTATTTTGATAACGCACCGGGTCCGGGATCCTGATGCAAGCATCGATTCATGTTGTCGGGCGTGCAGTTTAGACTACAAAAAATGAAATTTTATGCCACGAAAACCATAGGGAGGAGCGCTCTCAGATTATTAAGAAAGGAGAGTGAGCACATATGCCAATGGGGAATCAAACTCAGGTGGATTCAGACGCACAACAGCGCCTCAACCAACTAAGCTATTGCCCAGTTCTCCGCAGTTTAGACTATACTTACACGAGTTTAGCAAGGGATTCATGATTGTCGAATGTTTTTGACACCTCAATAACAAATTCAGGCTCGAAATTACTTAATATGGTCACCGAAATTAAGCAATAAAAATGCCTATAAATTTTAGTGGAGTTTGATTATACATTGAAAAGTTAAGAATGAATATGGAGTTGGAACCATGCATATACTGTGATCAATGTGTTTGACAACAGGAGGAAACTTTGCCACATCTCTTCATGCAATGCTATTGTGCAAAGGCGTGGTGGGTGTCAATTGGAATTTCAGTCCCAGCAATAAAGAAGGCCCACACATGGATAAATGCAATGGTCGATTCATCATGAGTATGCTCTGTTGCTGCACAGAGCAAGAAGAAAGTCAGGACTGACACAGTAGCATTGTATAGTTTTGCTTTTCTTTACTTTGTCTCCTGTTTTCCTCAGCTTGTATTTTTGAAATTTTCGATTATTAATATAGTGTAATCAGTAGGGGCTTACCTCTCCTGTTCATTCAAGTAAAAATAATTAAAAAGTTATCTCTGTCCATTATGCATGCTAATAAAGGGCTTCTCAAACCTAGAGTACTATTTTCATCTTTCTCAACTCCTACGCAAACGATGAACTGAAGGAACTTCCTTAAGCCTACCAAATCGTATACTAAGTTACTACTAACTACTAACAGGTCCTTCCATGTATGAGTGATCAGGATCGGTTTCGGTCGGTCATATGAAAATGGACCTTGGAGCTAAATTAAAGTTTTTGCGCTTGCGGAGTAGTATATCCATCAGCGCTACTACGTACACAAGGGCGAATTATGTCCCGCCAATTTCTATACAGAAAGAGGTCAACATCTTCAAGATTATGTCTCAGCATTGGTGCACAAAACTGATACT
Organism: Zoysia pacifica; assembly: GCA_001602315.1. Lineage (NCBI taxonomy): Eukaryota > Viridiplantae > Streptophyta > Magnoliopsida > Poales > Poaceae > Zoysia > Zoysia pacifica. The sequence continues at coordinate 25,948 of BCLH01000771.1, forward strand.
AATAAGAATTAACATGAATTCAAACTTTTAAATTTTAGAAAAATCAACACGAAGACTATCTTTTTGACTCTTGAGAATATCTTATATCTATCTCGTGCACAAACAATCGTTTCTGGGAAACTACATACTCCTTCCGTTCTTCCCTCCGTTCTTTTAAGTGTTATCACAGTTCTTATAAAAAACTCGACTATTCATCTTATTCAAAAAATAAATTTAAATTAATAAAATTATAAAGTGTGATTAAAATACCTATATTAATAAAATATATAATATTTATCAAACTTTTTTTAATAAGGCGAACAATCAAAATTAAAATTAGAAGTCAACAGCGATAACAATTAAAAAACAGAGAGAGTCCAAATCCTATCACTGTTTGTAGGATTCATATATATCCCAAGATATTTCTCCGATTGGAGCAACATTCACCATCAGCAACGTCGTGTGACCCCCGGCAAGTTGCAGTCTACTATTATTGTCCCGATCGAATACGTGACTTGACCGGCGACCCTGTCAAAGATAACCTATGAACACAAATGGATCACACCCACGCAACACATTCTGGAAGCCTGATCATCACAAACAAAACCTGTCCTGATCTGGGAACGAGAATATTATACCGGCAGACCATTTAACGAGCTCAGTTTTTGTCAACATGAATACCGTAAGTGAGAAGTAGAGAGCGCTGGACACGCAGTGGAAGTTTGGGATTCAAGGCTGGACCGCCTGGACAACTAGGCATGCCGTAACAATCTGGTCTAGCTCAAACAGCGACGGCAACGCTAGGGGCGACGGTGGAAGCTGAAAAGCGGCGGGAATTAAGTTGCTAGTAAGAATGAAATAAGTTATGAAGAATTATTAGTCGAGTTTGGGTTTAATCCCAAAGACCAGGTATTTGTCTCTTCGTGCTGAAAGAGGCGGCTCTGGGAAACTGCGCGTATTGATAACTCTTCATTGAACTACAATATGTTTCGCTAGATATTTCTCCAATTCGAACGATACTCATGACCATTTGCATCACCCTGTGGAGCACGGCATCGTATAAGACAGACTATTCTTGTCCATATCAGACACATACAAGTTGACTAGACTTGCTACCCTGTCAAAGAAAGCCTACGGATGAATAATGCCCGCACAATATATTCTGGAAGCTCCATCATCCCAAAACCAAATCCAATTTGGTACTACTAGCCAGAATCTTATACCGTTAGACAATTCCACGACCATCGTTTTATCAGCGTCGAAACCGCACGGACAAGTGTCACATCAGCGCATAATTTCTCCGTTTGATTCCTGCTGAAAAGTTCAAGGCGTTAATAGCGACTTCAGCGGGCGATTGGAGAGGAGAGGGAAGCTGAAAAGTGGCAGTAACTAACTGGTGAGTTTGACGGACTCGGGGTCTTCGGCTCTTCTCCAATGCCGGTCGTCGCAGATAAGGCATGAAAAGACAAGCATGTGTGTGGCTGCAATGCTACTGTAAAACGTTTTAAGAACCCTGGGGCCTAAGCCAAGCAGACCAAAGCTCAAAGTTCACCGCTCACTGTCGTGTTCTCTCGCTCCGGCAAGCAGAGGTACCCAATTCTCTCTCCTACTTATTACTACTAGTAATATTGGAATGTTAACTTGTTGCAACTCAGCCATGCTCGCTATCGTAAAAAAACATGCTAACAGTTGTGACAAAGCTGATTTTCTTTCGGAGTTCATGCTTTCATCTTTAAGTATAAATGAGTAGATAACTTTATATATTCAGGAAAGAAACTTGAAGCCTCTTTTAGTAGGTTAGATCATAACATGAGCAGGAAGTAGTTCCAGTACAAGCATGCCACCAAGTTTATGTCATACATTTTACAGGTGCACATTATGTGTTTCTCCAAGCTGCTGACGACATCCACCATGCTAGTACTGTTTGCATTGCTAATACTCCTGTCTTGTGGAGTTAGAAGCGTCCATTGCGTTCATAAGAATAGTGCAGATCTGCACGCATTGCTCGATTTCAAAAAGGCCATCATCAGCGATCCTAATGGAGCTTTGAGCTCTGGGAACTCCAGCATCCATTATTGTCGGTGGAGCTATGTGAATTGCACCCAGACGCGACCATGGCGCGTCTTCGGGCTGAACCTCACCCGTCAAAGCTTGTTTGGCTCAATCACCACCTCCCTAGGAAACTTGACATCCCTTCGTAAACTCGATCTCTCATTTAACAGCTTCTCTGGCCAGATACCCCCGCTTCAGCATCTCCAACAGTTGCAAAATCTTCTTCTATGAAATAACTTACTAACGGGGGTTATTCCTGATACGCTTACAAATTGTTCTAATCTTCAAACATTGGAGCTCTCTAGAAACATGCTAGAGGGTGCTATCCCACCAAAAATAGGCCTCCTTTCCAATCTTCAATGGTTAAACCTTGGCTCAAATAATCTCAATGGAACTATACCGTCAACTCTCAAAAACATTACAGACTTGAGATTTCTCTTTTTGTACCAAAATAACCTTGAAGGTAGCATTCCATATGAACTTTGGCAACTCCCCAATATGATTGCATTGTTCCTTAATGAAAATAAACTTTCAAGTACACTCCCATCAGCTCTGCCTAATCAGACTTCTCTGATATTTCTAGACCTCCACTCGAATATGTTATCCAAAGAATTACCATCTAATATCGGTGACGCCCTCTCTAGTCTTGAAGCGCTTGACATACACCAAAACATGTTTGAAGGTCATATCCCTGCTTCACTCGGCAATGCTACAAACCTCAAAGTTATAGATTTATCGGAAAATTATTTCACTGGCCAAATTCCTAGTTCTTTTGGCAAGCTTCAAGAGCTGACTTATCTAAATCTTCAGATAAACAAACTTGGGGCAGAAGATAAAGAAAACTGGGAATTCCTAGAGACACTAAGCAATTGCAAATTTCTGGACACACTGTCACTATCCAACAACCAGTTACAAGGAGTCTTACCTGATTCACTAGGTAAATTATCCAAAAGTCTCCGAAGATTATACTTAAGTACAAACAACTTATCAGGGCCACTTCCCTCAGCATAGGAAATCTTGTAGGTTTAAATGATCTGGACCTGAGTAATAACAATTTTAATGGTTCAATAGAAGAATGGGCTGGACGCCTTACAAACTTACAAGGTTTAAAGCTTCACGCAAACAACTTCATTGGGTTGATTCCACCTTCCATAGGTAATCTTCGAAAATTGACAAATCTTTCTCTGTCTGAAAGTGGATTTGAAGGCACCATACCCCCCAGCATTGGGAATCTTCTAATTCTGTCTTTAAACATTAGCCATAACAAGTTGGGAGGTAACATACCTGTAGATGTTTTCTGTGCCACCAGAATGACCACATTTGCATTGTCTTACAATAATTTGGAAGGTCCAATACCTTCAGACATCAGTAATCTCAAACAGCTAATTGAACTACATCTTTCATCAAACAAGTTTTCCGGAGAAATTCCTATTTCTATTGGCGAATGCCAAGGCTTGCAAACCGTCAAAACAGATAATAACCTTCTTACGGGAACATTACAAAGTCTTTTGGCAAAATAATGAACCTTGCCTTGCTGAATCTATCACATAACAATTTATCAGGTTCTATCCCAACAGAACTTGGTAACCTGCAATAACTCACTCAGCTCGACCTGTCATATAATCATCTCGAAGGAGAAGTTCCATGGGGTGGAGTGTTTAAAAATGCGACTGCTGTTGTCTACGTCAATGACAATTTGGGCCTCTGTGGAGGAGAATCATATCTACACATGCCACCATGCCCTCGTGTCCATCAGCGAGCAAGAACACAGTACTACTTGATCAGAGTATTGATCCCCATATTTGGCTTCATGTCACTGATATTTGTTGATATATCTTATAATTGTTGAAAAGAAGAACACACGAAGAAGGTATATGCGATCAGTATCTTTGTGTGAGCAATTCCCAAAAGTTTCTTACGAAGATTTAGTTCAAGCCACAGGGAACTTCTCTGAGTCTAACCTACTTGGAAGAGGAAACTATGGTTCCGTATATAGAGGGAAGTTACTCCCAGCAAAATTGGAAGTGGCTGTGAAGGTCCTTGACCTTGAGGTGCGAGGTGCAGAGAGAAGTTTCTTAGCTGAATGCGAAGCATTGAGAGGCATTCAACATCAAAATCTTCTTGATATCATAACAATATGTTTCACCTTAAACGCCCAAGGCAATCCTTTCAAGGCTCTGATTTACGAATACATGCCTAACGGGAACTTGGACACATGGCTGCATCGCAACAGGGATGGGAAGGATGCTAAGAGTTTAAGCTTATCCCAAAGAGTAAGCATTGCTGTTAACATAGCTGACGCACTGGAGTATTTGCACCACCATACTGGTAGGCACATTGTCCATTGTGATGTGAAGCCAAGTAATATCCTTTTAGATAAGGACATGGTTGCTCATTTAGGAGACTTTGGTATCGCAAGGTTCTACCTCAATTCTAACATGTCAGCAGCTCAAGATTCACGTACCATTGGTTTGAAGGGAACTATTAGGGTATATAGCTCCAGGTATGTAATATTGCTCCATATAATTTTACGGTTTATTTATGCCACATCTAGCCACATCCTATTGGTAACTATGTCTAATGTTTCACTAACACTCATATATCTTATCTTCAGAGTAGCCGAAAGTCACCGTCCATCGACTTGTGGGGATGTCTACAGTTTTGGAGTGTTACTTTTAGAGATGTCAACTGGCAAAAAACCAACGGATCTTATGTTTACCGACGGGGTTGATATTGTGAGCTTCGTGCAGAAGTACTACCCAGAACAGATGCTTCTCTTCAAGAAGAAGCGTTATCAATTTGTACATCACCCGCCATAATTTGTACTATATCAGTGGTACATATGGTACTGATCAATGAGAGTTTGTGTGAATTAACAGTAGTTCATCAGTTACTATCATCCTTGTACCCACTATGCTAAACAAAACGATATGATCTGCTACCCTGCTGCCTGCACCCACTCCTAATAAACTTAAGAACGCACTCGTTATCAACCATCTATAAATGTACCAAAAATTCAGAATATAATCGCGTCTCATTGCTTCTTTTCAACCGCCAATTGGAACACTGACGCCGGATTTGTCCAGTGCCATCACTTACAAGTTACAACCCATAGCAGGTAAACTTTCAACGGTTCTCACTCTCTGCACCTTTGGCCTTGATTCCGTATGACACGAGTTGACGAATGCACATAACGATGGAGGAATGGCCCACTGCACGTGAAAGACTTTTGAAAAACTTTTTCGAATACCAAAATCATAAGAAAAGTATTGGTTCTTTTCGTTGACGTCGGCCATCCAGTGCAGCCCACGTCAGGTATTGTAGGCCTGACGCACTGATTCTTGTGTTATTCTGATTAGAATTGCTTCATCTCTTCTGTTCCCTTCCTCCTCTCTTTCCAGGGGCTCTCACGTGCGAAAAGATCGGGGGTCCTTTAATTGGTCTGACGGGAGAAACTGATCTGGAAGTGATATGATTGGCCCTTCACCGTCTCTGAAGCATGTTGTGCTGTGTTTGATTTCAGTCTCCTCTGTTCGCTCCTTCCTTTTTTTAATGCAGTGGCCTGTTGGGAGTGCTCCTCTCCATGATTTCCATGCTACGAATTTCATTTTTGTTTTGTATCTGTTCACTCCTTTCTTTCCAATACATGCTCTGTTGTCGCTTCAGATACGGCCCTGTTAAAATCATTCAGATCATTAGGTACACCATTTTACCACCTCGCTAACATTATTCATACCCAAAAGTTTGTACTATTTTTTTAAGGAATCTTACCAGTTGCCTGTGGGAGCATGGTAAAGCTTCCAAGGGGAGGTCATGGGCTTCATTCGGGCTTGGTCTGCTGGAATGCCACCTTCCGTGCGTCGCCTTGCAGAATACTAGCAAAGTTGGCCCAACAAATAAATTGCCCTCGCACGAATATTTAACGGGCTGAACAGAGTCCGCCCAAGCCCAAGTAGTACTAAATTCTCAAAATGGACCGAGACCCTCGTCGGCTCGTCGTACTCTTGGACGCGGCTGCGCAGTCACTCCAAAGTCCAGACGCCGGCGAAATAGACCGCAACAAGCGGCCAGGTAGAGGGCATCCATAGGCAGCTTCCTAGAAGAGGAGCTTGAAGATGAAGAACGAGGCCTCCTTGAAAAGCCCATGCCGGCACAAGATATTGTAACAATGCGGCCAGCGTGCATATGGTATGTAGACCCCGAGTGTTTCGATGACGCGCGGCCGCGGAAATTTGATATGGAGTCGCTGATGTCGAGGGCGGCGCCATTAGAGTACTTGCGTGGTACTGCGTAGTCATTGCGTAGAGGATGGGGGGTAGATGGGTGTGCACAATGGAGGAGAAGCAGGACATTGGTCCAGCATCATCGGCAACAAATCCGGTGAGCTGAAATCGATCCTCAGTCATACAACAGGTCGTCAGGTAAGGTGGAAATGGAGGACACGACAACGCTGTGGATTAGGAGGAACAGGCCGGAGATTTCCCTTTTCTGCCATCGAAACAACTTTTAATACAGAATGAGCCATCAATGTCTATGACATGTGGGACCCACCACAACCATGTTTAATACTACTACGGTTTTGTACGGCGTCCAGCCCATTCTTCTATATTGAACCAGTGAAGTTGTTATTACTCAGGTCCAGTCTTCTTAAACATACAAGATTTCTAATTTGTACAGGTATGTTACCTTCCAATTTGTTATGACTAAGGTTCAAAAATATAAGTGGAAGATTTCCGATGCTTAGGGGGATGGGTCCTTCAAATCCATTTTGAGACAGAGAAAGATCTGTCAATTTTCGAAGATTACCTATGGAAGGTGGAATCAACCCAATGAAGTTGTTTGTGTGAAGCTTTAAACCTTGTAAGTTTGTAAGGCGTCCAGCCCATTCTTCTATTGAACCATTGAAATTGTTATTACTCAGGTCCAGATCATATAAACCTACAAAATTTTCTATGCTCGAGGGTAGTGGCCCTGATAAGTTGTTTGTACTTAAGTTCAATATTCGAAGACTTTTGGGAAGCTTACCTAGTGAATCAGGTACGACTCCTTGTAACTGGTTGTCGAACAGTGACAGCGTGTCCAGAAGTTTGCAATTGCTCAATGTGTCTAGGAATTCCCAGTTTTCTTTATCTTCTGCCCCAAGTTTGTTTATTTGAAGATTTAGATAAGTCAGCTCTTGAAGCTTGCCAAAAGAACCAAGAATTTGGCCAGTGAAATAATTTTCCGATAAATCTATCACTTTGAGGATTGTAGCATTGCCGAGTGAAGCAGAGATGTGACCTTCAAACATGTTTTGGTGTATGTCAAGCGCTTGAAGACTAGAGAGGGCGTCACCAATATTAAATGGTAATTCTTTGGATAACAGATTCGAGTGCAGGTCTAGTACACCAAGAGAAGTCTGATTAGGCAGAGCTGATGGGAGCGTACCTGAAAGTTTATTTTCATTAAGTAACAATACAGTCATATTGGGGAGTTGCCAAAGCTCATCTGGAATGCTGCCTTCAAGGTTATTTTGGTACAAATAGAGATCTGTCAAGTACGTAATGTTTTTTAAAATTGGCGGTATAGTTCTAGTGAGATTATTTGAGCCAAGATTTAACCTTTGAAGATTGGAAAGGAGGCCTAATTTTTGGGGGATAGCACCCACAAGCATGTTTCCAGAGAGGTCCAACTCCAGAAGATTAGAACAATTTGTAAGAGTATCAGGAATAACCCCAGTCAGTGAGTTATATCCCAGATAAAGGATTTGCAACTGTTGGAGATGATGAAGATGAGGTATTTGGCCGGAGAAGCTGTTAAATGAGAGATCGAGCTTATGAAGGGATGTCAAGTTTCCTAGGGAGGTGGTGATTGAGCCAGACAAGCTTTGGCCGGTAAGATTGAGCCTGGAGACGCGCCATGGTCGCGTCTGGGTGCATATCACATACCTCCACTGACAGTAGTGGATGCTGGGGTTCCAAGAGCTCAAGGCTCCGTTAGGATCGCTGCTGACGCCCTTTTTGAAATCGAGCAATGCGTGCAGATCTGTGATATTCTCATGAAGACAATGGACGTTTCTAACTCCATAAGACAGGAGTATTAGCACTACAAACAGTACTAGCATGGTGGATGCCGTCAGCAGCTTGGAGAAACACATAGTACGGCAAACCTGCAAAATATATGACATAAACTTGGTGACATGCTTGTACGAGCGTTGACTACTGGAACTAGTTCCTGCTCATATTATAATCTAATTAACCTAGGCGTAAAAGAGGCTTCAAGTTTCTTTCCTGAATATGTGAAGTTTTCTACTCATTAATTGATACTTAAAGATGAAAGCATGAAATCTGAAAGAAAAAAAATACATTTCATAGCAGCAGTTAGCTTCTTTTTGTATGACATCAAGCATGATTGAGCTGCAGTAGGTAAACATTCCATGACTACTGGTAGTACTACTCGGTGGGAGAGAGAATTGGGTACCTCTGCTTGCCGGAGCGAGAGAACACGACAGAGAGCGGTGAACTAGCTTTGAACTTTGGTGTGCTTGTCTTAGGACTCAGGGGTCTTAAAACGTTCTACAGCAGCATTACAACCACACATATGCTTGCCTTTTCATGCCTTGGCACGACCGGCATTAGAGAGAGCGAAGATCCCGAGCCTGTCAAACTCACCAGTTGCTGCCACTCTTTCCGCTTCCATCAGCCGCACGCTGAAGTCGCTGTTTACTAAACAGGACTATTGCCGCATGTCCAGGGCCCAGGCTTGATCTTTTCTGCAGGAATCAAACTGATGTGACACTTGTCCGGGCGTTTTGGACGCTGAGAAAACGATGCTCGTGGAGTAGTCCAATGGATTCTAAACAAAATTGGATCTAGTTTTATTATGATGCAGCTTCAAGAAAATATTGTGTGGGCATTATTCATGGGCGTCTCGTCAACTTGTATGTATCCAATATGGACTTGAACAGGGTTTAATATTTTATTTAAACCGCTAAAACTGGTCAAAACCGGTTTAACGAAAACCACGAAAACCGAAAAAAACAGTCAAAAACCGCTCTAAATCGAAAATTCAAAATTTGAACGGTTTGCTACGGTAAACCGGTCGGTTTCATCGGTAAGCCGAGCGGTTTCACCGATAAGCCGGCCGGTTTCACCGGTTTGCTACAGTAACAGATTTCAAAATTTGAAATCCACCGGTTGATTTTACCGGTTTTTGATATTTCGAATTTTTTCAATTTTTAAAATTTTTAAAATTTTTTAAAACGAAAACCGCGAAAACCGCCCAGTTTTGAGCGGTTTTGTGAACCCTGGACTTAATAGTATTAGTCAATGCCGTGCTCCACAGGGTGTTGCAAATAGTGAGCATTGTTCGAATTGGAAAAATATCTATGGAAACTTATTTAATTTTGATTATTAATAATAGAAAATTTATAATATTTTATTATATATAAATTATGTTACTAGATTCATCGTGAGACAAACTTTCATACAATGTAACCTTTTATATTAGAAATTATTTCATTTTTTTATATTATTAATTAAAGTTAAAATAATATGACTTCGATAAAACCTAGAAATATCCGTACATTTTGCGATGGAATAAGTCGTGGCCAAAACTTGACGAACTTGGGGTCAACACCGGTCAAAATAAGATATAAAGGAGGGTGTCCGCTTGTTTGGATGTAACGTCTCAGTAAAAGTGTTTTTAAACGCCTTCACACACACCAGTACACACCACGGTTGCAAGCCAAGCAAAAAAAAGCTGCCCTGTTGTTCGTGCTCCGGCTGAGAGGTGCACTATTCTTTCTCCCTCGTTTACTTACTTGCGGTTATACAGCTCTGCAACACAAGCATGATGTTCAACATGTTTATACAGCTAACGAGCCCATTATGTTCTCCAAACAGGCCATGATATTCAACGTGATTATACAGCTCTGCACCCTGCTACTGCAGTTTTCTGGAGTTCGTAACATCTGCTGCGAAAATGTAATGGTGAATAGCACGGATGTGCTCTCTCTGCCAATGTTCAAAAAACCAGCCAAACCGGACCGGTTTTCGTGAAAACCGGTCAAAAAACGGTCCGGTCCGGTTTGGCCGGTAGACCGGTTTTCGTTTTCAATTTTTTTTTGAATTTTAAAAATTTGACGGATTTTGAAATAAAAATATGTAAAAAAACTAGACGAAAAATGCGACATTATAGTGAAATCCATTTTTGAAAATATGACGATATAGGGCACAAAAAAAATCACGGAAGACTGAGCGGAGAAAATAAGATGAAACCTTATCTTCACCCGTGACCTCAGACGCACCTGTGAGCCACTCACTTTACCCATCCGCTCCGTGAGCCGGCGAAACCGTCGCACCGATGCTCCATCCGCCGTCGCTCCACCGAAAGCTGCGCGATAAGGCCGGCAAGCCGAGCGGCAGAAGCGGCTAGCCGCCCGCGCGCCTGCAGCTCGCCTTCGCGTCGGTAAGCGCCCGGTTGTAGCGGCTAACCGGGCGGTATTCCTGGCTAACCAGTCGCTTGAGCAGAGAAGCCAACCCAACCGGCTAGTCGAGCGCACGTAGCGGTTAGCCGCTCAATTTGAGCGAAAAGCCGACCGATCTGGTCGGTTTTTGCCAGGAAGGTGAGTTGCTTGTTTTCCTATTTTTTTTTTGAAATATTGGTTCATTTTTGTCTAAGTTAAAGTTTAGTTGATTTTTCTCAAATGTTGAGTCATTTGGTTCATAGCTGTACAAAATAGTTGTTTATTTTCATTGTTCATTTATAGAAAATGAACAAAGTGTGCATTGATATTGATTCAGAGCATATTGTCCAGATTATTACGGATAATGGTTCGAACTAAAAAAAACGTGCAAGCACCTTAAGAATAAGTACAATCATATTGTCTGGCAACCGTGTATAGCACATACAACCAACTTGATGCTAAAGACCATTGGTGACTTTGCAGGACATAAAGCTGTGATATAATCTGCTCGCAGAGTTTCTCATTGGTTATACAATCATAATCAGCTGTACTCCGTGATGACAAATGTTATTGGTGGTGAGTTAGTGAGATAAAATGCAACTTGTTTTGACACCAACTATATATTTTTTGAGAGTATGCATCGTCGAAGAGACAAATTCATGGCATGGATGAATTCTAAAAGTTTCTTAGAAAGTCGATGGTCTAACACTGATGAGGGAAGATATGCACACTCATGCCTAGCTAGCATGTTATGGTGGGACACACTGAAGTTTGTGTTTGATATCGTGCAACCATTGTATGTATTTCTTCGGTTTTCTGATCAAGATAAGACCTCAAATTCAAGTGAAGTTCTTATGAGGTATCATCTGTTAAAAAGTGAGTATTAAGCTCTTTTTCACAATAATGATGAAGAGTATAAGAGGTACATAGAGATTATTAATCGTCGAATGCATGATATTTGTAATGACACATTTGTGAATGCAGGTAAAATGCGTTGACCAACATGATCACTAATGCATTTTATTAATAATTATTACGTATCTAATTATTGCTATACTTGTAGCTGGAGCGTTGAACCCAAGACGCACTATTCATATGGGTTCAATGCAAATACGTTGCATGATATTCGAGATGTATTTTCGTGTATAGCACCCACCGATATGTATGTTCAGGCACTGCATGAGGCGAAAATTTGGAGAAGAAAACAAGGTGAATTCGCCATTGAGTTGACCAGCAAGATGGCAGTGGATGCGAAAACTTCACCTGCTCAATGGTGACACATGTTTGGTGGTGAGACGCCAAATCTTCAAAAGCTTGCTTTGCGCTTAGTGTCGCAGTGCGCATCATTTAGTAGATGCGAGCGTAATTAGAGTACATTTGCATTGGTTCACACAAAAGTGCGCAACAGACTCTCTCATGTCAAATTGCATAAGTTGGTGTATGTCAACTACAATCTCAAAAAACGGATAAGAGATGCTGGATTCACGTATAAACCACCAGAAGTTGATCCCTTTGATCGTCTTATGGAGCTATCCTTTTATGATTCTTCTAATCCAATGAGAGATTGGATGGAACATAGAAGATCAAATGCTGATCTTCTTCTTGATGAAGAGGACACAGAGTGACACTCCTCTGTCATCTCGTCTAGTGAGCACTGATGAAGCTAGTAGACAGTTGCTATGGTTGTCTTGTGCTACAACGATGTCTGAATAGACAAAACAAAATGTGGTGACACTCACATAGAAAAGAGGAAGCATCAGCGTCAAAGAAAAAAGACGAGTGCTAAAAAAAAGGAATACGAGCAAAGGCAAAGGTAAAGGGAAAGAGAAAGGTACGGAAATGAGCAGCGACGACTCCACAGATTCTGGAGACGCTAGATGAAGCCCACCTTACCAACAGTCCAATGACAGCAACACTCGGACAGATTCTAGAGACGCACCAAACGATGCGAACGTGGTTCCTGACTCCCAGCCACCATCAACTACATATCATTTCGCAAGTAATCATATCTTCGCATCATATGAGCAATTTTAACTCTTTTCTCTTACACTTAACTTCTTTTGCAGGTGAGACAGACTTCACCCATGCTACACAAGATCAAAACCATGGCGCTCCACAGTCACAGAGAACCATAATAAAAGGTAGGCAGCATCCATATGGTGTTTACGACTAGATGACAGACAGTGATACCTTCTACAACCAAAATTTTGAGTACTACAATTATCCTTTGGGTGATTATAGCTTACAACCAACGACCACATGGGTGTACCAATGCCAGAATCCCGAATTTTATCACATGTTACGCTCACAATGAGAGACAACTTTCTCTTAGACGGGTCAAATTTGGAATGAATTTAAAGCGGAGTTGCTCGCCACTAGAGAAATTCAAATAATGTCGAGTGCGACAAGACTTATTTTGATTGGAATACAATTACAATGTAAAGTGTGAACTTTATGTATGAACTTTGTGTACGAACTTGTATGACTTTATGTATGAAATATAGATTTTATTGGTATAGATATATTGTCAAATTGTGTATTTATTATTCATTGATAAAGTATATATTATGTAAATGTATTGCAAGAATTTAGAAAAAGTCATACAAAAATTTTCTGAATTTTTTCTATTTTTTTCCTTATTTTACAATATTTTTTCGGTTTTTCATTTTGTCGGCCGGTTTTTCACTCAAATCGGCCGGTTTATCGCCAAAACCGACCGGTGTACCGCCGCAACGGCTTCCCCAAAAACTGGCTGACTAGCCGCCCAAACTGGCCGATTTATCGGTTTGCAGACCGCTGTCCAATGATTTTTTAAAATTTAAATTTTGACCGATTTTCGGGCGGTTTTTTCAGTTTTTCTGAAAACCGGAATACCGCCGGCGTCCAGTTTTTTCCATCAAACAGTAAGTGAAACCTTGCTCTCTGCTCGATTTCAAGCAGTCCATCACAGATCCAGGATGCATCTTCAGTAACTGGAACAAAAGTACCAGTTTGTGCCCGTGGAACGGCGTCATATGCAGCCTGAAGCACCCAGGGCAAGTAACGGGCTCAACCTGTCCGGCCAACTCTTGTCAGGTCCAATCGCTGCCTCTATTGGAAACCTAACGGCTCTTCGTACGCTGAACTTGTCCAATAATAACTTCTCTGGTCAAATTCCCCATCTCAACAATCTCCAACACTTGCGAACTATTCGAGCCGATTCCTGATACACTTATAAACTACTCAAAGTTAACCCAAATAGACTTCAGGTACAACTCCATCGAAGGCAAAATTCCGCCCAGACTATATCTCCTCCCCAACCTAGTCGATCTAGTGCTTTCTGGCAACAGTCTCACGGGAATCATCCCTTCGACCCTCGGCAACATCACCCATGCACAAAGAATCGATCTTACAGCCAACGACCTAACCGGGAGCATTCCGCGTGGCCTTTGGAAATTACCAAATTTGTCGGTTCTTGTCCTAGGTGGAAATAACTTGCCTGGTGAAATCCCACAACTCCTGTTCAATAAGTCTTCTCTTTGGGAACTAGGATTGGAGTTCAATATGCTAAGCGGCGTATTGCCATCTAACATTGGAGATGCTTCCCTAATCTCCAAAATCTATATTTGGGAGACAACACGTCCCGGGGGCGCATTCCAGCATCCCTAGGCAATGCTTCGAAGCTACTAGATTTAGATTTATCAACAAACAATTTCACAGGCGAGATTCCTAGTTCTTTCGGTAAGCTTCCAAACATTTCTATTCTAGACTTTGGGAACAACAGTCTTGAAGCAACGGGCAGCCAAAGCTGGAAATTCTTCTCTGCGTTAACGAATTGCACTCAACTAAAAGCACTCGCAATGGCCCGAAACCAGCTAGCTGGAGTTATTCCAGGTTCTGTAGGAAACTTGTCCACTAATCTTCAATATCTACTTCTTGGTCGAAATAAGCTATCAGGGACAGTCCCCCCAAGCGTGGGAAACCTTCAATCCTTAATCGATCTAGGACTGGAGTATAACAATTTGAATGGTACAATTGAAAACTGGATTGGAAAGCTTACACAGCTACAATCATTACGTCTTATCGTGAATAGTTTCACCGGAATAATTCCATCGTCCATCAGTTCTCTGACTCAACTGTCTGAACTTAATCTAGAAAGCAATCGGTATGAAGGTTCCATACCACTGAGCTTAGGGAAACCTTGAACAGCCCGTGAAGTTGGATCTTAGCAATAACAATCTCCAAGGAAATATACCTTAGTGATTACTAGTAAACTTGTACATGTCCCGCTCCTAAATCTAGATGATGTTCAAATGTGTTTGGATGAACCTTCCACAACACTCGTGTTTGGATCTTCCCGACAATGAACTTGTACATATCGCACTGCTAAATCTATATGAAGTTCAATTCTATGTTTGGATGAACCTTCCATAACTCTCGTGTTTGGATCGGTAACCTACCTCCATATGTTTTCACATTATCTCAACATTAGTAACATGTGTACTCTCTTACAATATATAATATATTAGAGGGTCCTATGCCTTCAGTAATTTGCCACCTTATACAAATCACTGAACTATGTTTTTCAGTAATTTGCCACCTTATAAAAATAAAACAACAGTTGAACATTCTGGTTCTCATAGTTCAGTCACTGTGAGAGGAACTGTAGGATATACACATCATCCACGTAAACATCTCTGCCACACCCTATGTATAAGACAACATGTCATGCAACAATTTTTAAAATTTATAGTATAGGAACCAGTGCCTTCTTTGTCTGTTCTTTTCAGCATACGCTCAAAGAGCTCATGCATCGACCTGAGGGGATGTTTACACAGTTGTGGAATGGTACTTTTGAAGTTGCTTATAGGCACAAGGCCGACAGACTCTGATGATGGTGGATTCAGCTTTGCTAGCTTCGTGGGAAGGAACTTTTTCCAGATCAGATTTTCCAAATTATTGATGCTAATCTTCAAGAAGAATGCAGGGGTTTCATACAAACAATATCGGAAATACAAATTGAGGGTTATCTTCCTAAGGGAAAGACAGATCATGAGAGAAGTGGCCGTCAACTTGCATCCAATCAGAAGGTCATATGTTGCAGTGATTAAGGGACAGCAAGTCATGCTTCTCTGGAGGTTGAATACAATAGGCCTAATGATGGTAAATTACACACGGCCGGTACATGCTGAGCTATCCTGCTTGAAAGCTGTATGTGGCGGGCAGGCAACGCAAGTTGTGAGCACGTCTATCTCCTAGTATTAAAATTTGGTTTGTAGCCGTTCAGAAATGGGTTTGGTAAAGATCAATGGCTATATTTGAAGGGCAGTGTCTTGCATATGTGACTGTAATACTAACATCTTTGAACCACTGCTCATGTCGATTACCGCACATAATCCGCGTTCAGAACTGAGCGCCACGCCTAATTGGGCTGCAAATATGCACCCTATCTAAATCGGCTCAGACCCCTCAATTTCCAAAACTGTAATCACCAGCAAACAAACTATAATCACTTAAAAAAGTAAGGGTTACTCAGATCGTGCACATACCGCTGAAAAAGCTGTGCTGGGTCGTTCCGCACCGCTGCGATCCGCCCTCAGGTGACGCGGCCGCCCTCAGGTGACGCGCCGCCGCTTGCTGCTTGCCGCCAGCCGCGCCGGCACCGGGGGAGTGGCCGAGGGAGGGACTCGGCGAGTCGGCCCCTCGCACTCAGTGCGGTGGGAGTCACGTCGCCACTGCGGGCTTGCGGCCCTGTGGCAGAACAAAGGCCGAGCACGCCCTGATGGTTGGGCCGTTCGTTTTGGGCCATATGACACTCAGACAACCTGCGGGTGGTCTGCGTGGTATATGGGCTGCACGATGGCGAACAGAAACAGGTAACGTAAGCCCAGGTCTGAAGTCTAAACATGACGGGCTTCTTTGACAGATTATTTGGCTCGAGTCACCATTCATTCCGACTTCCGCATGCGATATGTATGTACGTACGAGTGTCAGAAGTTGGGCATGGAGTCTCCTAAACAATGAGCATCGTAAATCAGTCGATAAACAAAACGTATCGTACGTGACATAACTTGTACTACTCTCCTCATCAGGTTTAAAGGCAAGTGTTTTTCTCGGCTTAATCGTTTGTCGGTAGCAGTGCTATTTCACTGGCATGAACAACGCACACCGCCACCAAAATCGTGAGAAACATTCTTACCCATATCGAATGACTTGCTGCTAGTCTATTGGAAAACCAACGAACAATTCAGTCCACACGCCACATTCTGGAAGCAAGAACATCCGAAAATACAAAGATGGAATTGGATACGAGAATCCTGAACCAAGTAAAAAATTTCCGTGAGCTGGATTTTGCCGCAATGATCTTATCCAGATCAAACATCGACGGCCCTCGCGAGGGAGGGAAATCGAATGGATGCTGAATACTGACAGTAACTGGTAGTTTGGCTGACTCTCAGGCTCTTGGCTCCAATGCGGTCAAGCTCAGGTAAGGTGTACATCTGTTTCATTCCTCGAGATCTGTAGATAAACGGTTCACGTTCGTTTGGATTTATCTTTAAAATTTTCTTTTAAAATGTTAAACCTGTGACCTTAGACAGCTGAGAATCCCACCCAAAAATTACAGTTCGAACCCAGGTCCAACCAAAACCAAGCAGAGATTATGGGCTCCGACAAAGCCGATATATGTACTGCTCCTTATTCAATGTGTCATCAATGTAGATGAATTTTTCTATCCGATGAACTACCACTATGGAAAATCCACCCGAAACAACGCTACCAAATTTCATGATTTCTCATCATCGCCTAAGAAAGAAACATAGCACCAATTGGCTACCGTCCGCTCATTTTGATTTCGGTGGTTGTGACGACGCTTTTCGAGCCCTGAATGACAGATGAATGGACAGAGCTATAAATACGGAAACTTGGTGACGAACAACTATTATTGAGCGAGACAGTCGTCCTCGTTCTGGCTATTTCGAGCCGACCCAAACTGTTTGGTCACTTGGCGAGAAGCCGAAGGACAGAACGAACACGGATCGAACAAAGATGGTGGTGCTGCGCTGCGCCACGGAAATGATCGCTGCCGCCAACCTGTTCCCACGCCACCGGAGCCCCGTGAAGGACCGTGTCGCGAACGCGAGAGCCTTGGCCGCCAGCTAGCGTTTCGTGGATGCGTTCTCGTGCGCGTACAGGTCCGGTGGCCGGCTGCGGGGCGACGAGGTATCGATGGTACGGTGTCCAGCGCGCATAGGTTTTTTCTTCTGAGCGACGGTATCTGCGATTTTGGGAGATTCGTACAGTGTGCGGCTGATGCAACCTCTACTCAGTTGATTGGCACTAGCCACTAGGTGCGATGAGATTCCAAATTTTGGTGCACCAGAAAGCAAAGCTGTAAGTACTATTTTGATAGCGCACCGGGTCCGGGATCCTGATGCAAGCATCGATTCATGTTGTCGGGCGTGCAGTTTAGACTATAAAAATGAAATTTCATGGCACGAAAACCACAGGGAGGAGCACTCCCAGATTATTAAGAAAGGAGAGTGAGCACATGTGCCGATGGGGAATCGAACTCAGGTGGATTCAGACGCACAACAGGCGCCCCAACCAACTAAGCTATTGCCCAGTGCTCCGCAGTTTATACTATACTTACACGAATTTAGCAAGGGATTCATGATTGTCGAATGTTTTTGACACCTCATTAACAAATTCGGGCTCGAAATTACTTAATATGGTCACCGAAATCAAGCAATAAAAATGCCTATAAATTTTAGTGGAGTTTGATGATACATTGAAAAGTTAAGAATGAATATGGAGTTGGAACCATGCATATACTGTGATCTATGTGTTTGACAACAGGAGGAAACTTTGCCACATCTCTTCATGCAATGCTATTGTGCAAAGGCATGGTGGGTGTCAATTGGAATTTCAGTCCCAGCAATGAAGAAGACCCCCACATGGATAAATGCAATGGTCGATTCATTCATGAGTATGCTCTGTTGCTGCACAGAGCAAGAAGAAAGTCAGGACTGACACAGTAGCATTGTACAGCTTTGCTTTTCTTTACTTTGTCTCCTGTTTTCCTCAGCTTGTATTTTTGAAATTTTCGATTATTAATATAGTGTAATCAGTAGGGGCTTACCTCTCCTGTTCATTCAAGTAAAAATAATTAAAAAGTTATCTCTGTCCATTATGCATGCTAATAAAGGGCTTCTCAAACCTAGAGTACTATTTTCATCTTTCTCAACTCCTACGCAAACGATGAACTGAAGGAACTTCTTTAAGCCTACCAAATCGTATACTAAGTTACTACTAACTACTAACAGGTCCTTCCATGTATGAGTGATAAGGATCGGTTTCGGTCGGTCATATGAAAATGGACCTTAGAGCTAAATTAAAGTTTTTGCGCTTGCGGAGTAGGATATCCATCAGCACTACTACGTACACAAGGGCGAATTATGTCCCGCCAATTTCTATACAGAAAGAGGTCAACATCTTCAAGATTATGTCTCAGCATTGGTGCACAAAACTGATACTAATAAGAATTAACATGAATTCAAACTTTTAAATTTTAGAAAAATCAACACGAAGACTATCTTTTTGACTCTTGAGAATATCTTATATCTGTCTCGTGCACAAACAATCGTTTCTGGGAAACTACATACTCCCTCCGTTCTTCTCTCCGTTCTTTTAAGTGTTATCACTGTTCTTATAAACTCGACTATTCATCTTATTCAAAAAATAAATTTAAATTAATAAAATTATAAGGTGTGATTAAAATACCTATATTAATAAAATAAAATATATAATATTCATCCAACTTTTTTTAATAAGACGAACAATCAAAATTAAAATTAGCGACAACAATTAAAAAACAGAGAGAGTCCAAATCGTATCACTGTTTGTAGGATTCATATATATCCCAAGATATTTCTCCGATTGGAGCAACATTCACCATCAGCAACGTCATGTGACGCCCGGCAAGTTGCAGTCTACTATTATTGTCCCGATCGAATACGTGACTTGACCGGCGACCCTGTCAAAGATAACCTATGAACACAAATGGATCACACCCACACAACACATTCTGGAAGCCTGATCATCACAAACAAAACCTGTCCCGATCTGGGAACGAGAATATTATACCGGTAGACCATTCCACGAGCTCAGTTTTTGTCAACATGAATACCGTAAGTGAGAAGTAGAGAGCGCTGGACACGCAGTGGAAGTTTGGGATTCAAGGCTGGACCGCCTGGACGCCTGGGCATGCCGTAACAATCTGGTCTAGCTCAAAGTTCACCGCTCACTGTCGTGTTCTCTCGCTCCGGCAAGCAGAGGTACCCAATTCTCTCTCCTACTTATTACTACTAGTAATATTGGAATGTTAACTTGTTGCAACTCAGCCATGCTCGCTATCGTAAAAAAACATGCTAACAGTTGTGACAAAGCTGATTTTCTTTCGGAGTTCTTGCTTTCATCTTTAAGTATAAATGAGTAGATAACTTTATATATTCAGGAAAGAAACTTGAAGCCTCTTTTAGTAGGTTAGATCATAACATGAGCAGGAAGTAGTTCCAGTACAAGCATGCCACCAAGTTTATGTCATACATTTTACAGGTGCACATTATGTGTTTCTCCAAGCTGCTGACGACATCCACCATGCTAGTACTGTTTGCATTTCTAATACTCCTGTCTTGTGGAGTTAGAAGCGTCCATTGTGTTCATGAGAATAGTGCAGATCTGCACGCATTGCTCGATTTCAAAAAGGACGTCATCAGCGATCCTAATGGAGCTTTGAGCTCTTGGAACTCCAGCATCCATTATTGTCGGTGGAGCTATGTGAATTGCACCCAGACGCGACCATGGCGCGTCTTCGGGCTGAACCTCACCCGCCAAAGCTTGTCTGGCTCAATCACCACCTCCCTAGGAAACTTGACATCCCTTCATAAACTCGACCTCTCATTTAACAGCTTCTCGGGCCAGATACCCCCTCTTCATCGTCTCCAACAGTTGAAAATCCTTCTTCTGGGGAATAACTCGCTGACGGGGATTATTCCTGATACACTTACAAATTGTTCTAATCTTCTGAAGTTGGATCTCTCTGGAAACATGCTTGTGGGTACTATCCCGCAAAAAATAGGCCTCCTTTCCAATCTTCTGTGGTTAAACCTTGGCTCAAATAATCTCAATGGAACTATACCACCAACTCTCAAAAACATTAAACAGTTGTTATTTCTCAATTTAGGAGAAAATAACCTTGAGGGCAGCATTCCAGATGAACTTTGGCAATTCCCCGCTTTGAATACATTGCTCCTTAATGAAAATAAACTTTCAGGTATGCTCCCATCAGCTCTGCCTAATCAGACTTCTCTTGTTGCACTAGACTTGCACTCGAATCTGTTATCCAAAGAATTACCATCTAATATCGGTGATGCCCTCTCTAATCTTGAAGCGCTTGACATACACCAAAACATGTTTGAAGGTCACATCCCTGCTTCACTCGGCAATGCTGCAAATCTGCAAAGCATAGATTTATCGGAAAATTATTTCACGGGCCAAATTCCTGATTCTTTTGGCAAGCTTCTAGAGCTGAATTATCTGAATATTCAGATAAACAAACTTGGGGCAGAAGATAAAGAAAACTGGGAATTCCTAGAGACACTGAGCAATTGCAAATTTCTGGACACACTGTCACTATCCAACAACCAGTTACAAGGAGTCTTACCTGATTCACTAGGTAAATTATCCAAAAGTCTTCGAATATTGGACTTAAGTACAAACAACTTATCAGGGCCACTTCCCTCAGCATAGGAAATCTTGTAGGTTTAAATGATCTGGACCTGAGTAATAACAATTTCAATGGTTCAATAGAAGAATGGGCTAGACGCCTTACAAACTTAGAAGGTTTAAAGCTTCACGCAAACAACTTCATTGGGTTGATTCCACCTTCCATAGGTAATCTTCGAAAATTGACAAATCTTTCTCTGTCTGAAAATGGATTTGAAGGCACCATACCCCCCAGCATTGGGAATCTTCTAATTCTGTCTTTAAACATTAGCCATAACAAGTTGGGAGGTAACATACCTGTAGATGTTTTCTGTGCCACCAGAATGACCACATTTGCATTGTCTTACAATAATTTGGAAGGTCCAATACCTTCAGACGTCAGTAATCTCAAACAGCTAATTGAACTACATCTTTCATCAAACAAGTTTTCCGGAGAAATTCCTATTTCTATTGGCGAATGCCAAGGCTTGCAAACCGTCAAAACAGATAATAACCTTCTTACGGGAACATTACAAAGTCTTTTGGCAAAATAACGAACCTTGCCTTGCTGAATCTATCACATAACAATTTATCAGGTTCTATCCCAACAGAACTTGGTAACCTGCAATAACTCACTCAGCTCGACCTGTCATATAATCATCTCGAAGGAGAAGTTCCATGGGGTGGAGTGTTTAAAAATGCGACTGCTGTTGTCTACCTCAATGACAATTTGGGCCTCTGTGGAGGAGAATCATATCTACACATGCCACCATGCCCTCGTGTCCATCAGCGAGCAAGAACACAGTACTACTTGATCAGAGTATTGATCCCCATATTTGGCTTCATGTCACTGATATTTGTTGATATATCTTATAATTGTTGAAAAGAAGAACACACGAAGAAGGTATATGCGATCAGTATCTTTGTGTGAGCAATTCCCAAAAGTTTCTTAAGAAGATTTAGTTCAAGCCACAGGGAACTTCTCTGAGTCTAACCTACTTGGAAGAGGAAACTATGGTTCCGTATATAGAGGGAAGTTACTCCCAGCAAAATTGGAAGTGGCTGTGAAGGTCCTTGACCTTGAGGTGCGAGGTGCAGAGAGAAGTTTCTTAGCTGAATGCGAAGCATTGAGAGGCATTCAACATCAAAATCTTCTTGATATCATAACAGTATGTTCCACCTTAAACGCCCAAGGCAATCCTTTCAAGGCTCTGATTTACGAATACATGCCTAACGGGAACTTGGACACATGGCTGCATCGCAACAGGGATGGGAAGGATGCTAAGAGTTTAAGCTTATCCCAAAGAGTAAGCATTGTTGTTAACATAGCTGACGCACTGGAGTATTTGCACCACCATACTGGTAGGCACATTGTCCATTGTGATGTGAAGCCAAGTAATATCCTTTTAGATAAGGACATGGTTGCTCATTTAGGAGACTTTGGTATCGCAAGGTTCTACCTCCATTCTAACATGTCAGCAGCTCAAGATTCACATACCATTGGTTTGAAGGGAACTATTAGGGTTTATAGCTCCAGGTATGTAATATTGCTCCATATAATTTTACGGTATATTTATGCCACATCTAGCCACATCCTATTGGTAACTATGTCTAATGTTTCACTAACGCTCATATATCTTATCTTCAGAGTATGCCGAAAGTCACCGTCCATCGACTTGTGGGGATGTCTACAGTTTTGGAGTGTTACTTTTAGAGATGTCAACTGGCAAAAAACCAACGGATCTTATGTTTACTGACGGGGTTGATATTGTGAGCTTCGTGCAGAAGTACTACCCAGAACAGATGCTTCTCTTCAAGAAGAAGCGTTATCAATTTGTACATCACCCGCCATAATTTGTACTATATCAGTGGTACATATGGTACTGATCAATGAGAGTTTGTGTGAATTAACAGTAGTTCATCAGTTACTATCATCCTTGTACCCACTATGCTAAACAAAACGATATGATCTGGTACGCTGCTGCCTGCACCCACTCCTGATAAACTTAAGAACGCACTCATTATCAACCATCTATAAATGTACCAAAAATTCAGAATATAATCGCGTCTCATTGCTTCTTTTCAACCGCCAATTGGAACACTGACGCCGGATTTGTCCAGTGCCATCACTTACAAGTTACAACCCATAGCAGGTAAACTTTCAACGGTTCTCACTCTCTGCACCTTTGGCCTTGATTCCGTATGACTCGAGTTGACGAATGCACATAACGATGGAGGAATGGCCCACTGCACGTGAAAGACTTTTGAAAAACTTTTTCGAATACCAAAATCATAAGAAAAGTATTGGTTCTTTTCGTTGACGTCGGCCATCTAGTGCAGCCCACGTCAGGTATTGTAGGCCTGACGCACTGATTCTTGTGTTATTCTGATTAGAATTGCTTCATCTCTTCTGTTCCCTTCCTTCTCTCTTTCCAGGGGCTCTCACGTGCGAAAAGATCGGGGGTCCTTTAATTGGTCTGACGGGAGAAACTGATCTGGAAGTGATATGATTGGCCCTTCACCGTCTCTGATGCATGTTGTGCTGTGTTTGATTTCAGTCTCCTCTGTTCGCTCCTTCCTTTTTTTAATGCAGTGGCCTGTTGGGAGTGCTCCTCTCCATGATTTCCATGCTACGAATTTCATTTTTGTTTTGTATCTGTTCACTCCTTTCTTTCCAATACATGCTCTGTTGTCGCTTCAGATACGGCCCTGTTAAAATCATTCAGATCAT